>QKYT01000628.1:34892-54695 GCA_003550305.1 Glomus cerebriforme
ATTAATCCTTATTAATATTATTAATATTAAAAGTACAATTGAAAACTATACTAAACTATCACTAAAAATTAACATTTCTCTTCTTTTCTTTTCTGCGAATTTTTATGTTATTAATAGTTCCAGTTGGTTTAATTCTAACAAACAACTATTAAAAACTTGTATTCAAAAAGTGAAACCTACAAAAAAAAAAAGCAAAAAGAAATATTTGTAAAACATTTCTAAAAACAATTAGCAAAAGCAGTTTCTTATTTACCTTAAAGCATGAATAAGTTGTAGTACAGTATCGCCAAAACTTCAAAATTTCAGCCTAAAGAAAAGAAAATAAAATATTAGTAAACATTTCATTAAAATAACAAAAAAAATCAAAGTTATACCTTTAAAATAGAAGTCTGGAAATCTACAAAAGAAAGAAAAATGTGTTAGTAAAATGCTTCTTCAAAAAAAAGCTAAAAAATAAAACTTTTGAAGTTGCATACCTTCAAAATCTCAGTTAACCTACATCCGAAGCCTGCAAAAGAAAGAATAAAGTTAGTAAAACATTCTGTTAAAAAACAAAAAAAAGAAAGAATCCATTTTGAAATTCTCACCTTCGAAATGGTGTCCAGGAAGCCATAGATCTAAAAAGAAGAAAATTGAAACATTAATTAATGTTTCATTTAGAAAAAAATAATAATGAAAAATTCTGAAGGTATTTACCTTCAAAATGCCTATAGTAATCCACTCTGAAAACCTACAAAAGAAAAAAGAATAAAATGTTAGTATTTCATTTAAAATCAATTAAAAAAACTAATTTTGAAGTGATACCCTCAAAATGGTGTTCAGGTAGTCTCCAAGACCTACAAAAGAAAAGGATAAAAAAAGATGAACATTAGTAAATGTTTGTCTAAAGAATAAGAAAAAAAGAGTCCATTTTGAATTATTACCTTCAAAATGGTATTCAAAAATATGTTCAGGAAGCCGTAAACCTAAAGAAAATCAAAATGTTAATTAACATTTTGTTTAAAATAAAAAAAAAGAAACTGAAATTTTTGAAGTATTACCTTCGAAATTCATTTACCCACCTCCAAACCTACAAAAGAAAAAAATGAATGCTTTTAAACATTTCGTTTAAAATAAAACAAAAAAAAAATGAATTTTGAAGTTAAATTTACCTTCAAAATTTGCCTTCAAAATCCATCTAACCAACCCAAAGCCTACAAAAGAAAAAATGAAACATTAGTAAACCATTTTATCTTAAAAAAAAATAAAAAAAACTAAACATTTCAAAGTTTCCTTCAAAATCTCATTTACCCAAATCTGAAACCTATAAAAAAATGAACGTTAGTAAACTGTTTCATTTTAATAAAAACAAAACAAAAAAAATGAAAATTTTGAAGTTATTTACCTCTAAAATTACGTCTGGAGAACTTCAAAACCTTTCAAAATCTAAAAATAAAAAAAAAGCAAATATTAGTTAATGTTTTGCTTAAAAAAATAAAAACAAAAAAAATTTTTTTTTCAATGGTATTTATTTTTACCTTCAAACTGTAGATTTTACAGCTGGAACCTACAAAAGTTTCTGTATGACATCTCATTGCAGTGGAATATGTAAATTTTTTGAAAAAAAAAAATTTCCTAGAAAATTTTTGTTTAGAATTATTAGTAGGTTGGGAATAATAAATAGAGTGGGCTGTAAGAAAGAAATGTTTAATTTAAAGACAAAAAAATTTTAAGATCTCAACCAAACTTTGTTTGGTTAAGACTTTGAAAAAATTAAAAAAAAAAGGTAAAGCCATACCATTAAGTGCTCAAAATAAGCCCGAAGATTCTGAGATTCTGAAAATCAAAAATCAAAAAAATCAAAATCAAAAAATTAAAAACCAAAAATCAAAAAATTAAAAATCAAAAAAAAAATTGCACTTTTCAACCAAATGGTACACCATATAATCATTTTCTTGATTTCTTTATCTTAACTTTTATATTTTATGTCCAAATTAAATAATTAAGTAAGTTTATAACAATAGAGGTAATAATAATTTAGTTTATTTATAATCAGTTTGCATTTTAATTGGTAAAAAGGTATAGTATTTTCAAGGTAAAAGATATTTATTAATTCAATTGAAGTTACAAGAACTTAAGAAAATTCTCAAGATATTTATATAAAAATAAATATATATATGAAGATAATAAATATAATAAATAATACTAATATATTAAATATAATAAAGAAAATAAATAAAATAAATATATTAACTATTCTAACTATCTTAACTATCACTACTATTACTAATATCACTAAGATCACTATGATCACAGAAATCACAATCATAGAGTAGCACAGTTTGGCACAGTAATTAGGTGTAGTAGATCTTCATATTAACACTGGCTTTCCTTGCCTGATACGAGGAAATTCTTATATATAATATAAGGAAGATAAGAGGAGTTTAGAAGGGAGAAGGGTTTTCCTATTTAAAAACTATATTCTCAGTCCCTTTAATAACCTTTATCTTACTTTCCTTATGCTATATATAGAGATCTTCCTCGTATCAGGCAAGAAAGATCCAGTCAGGTAGTTGAATATCTCCTATCTGGCTGGTTTGGTTTTTTAAAATTCCTTTAAACTTATTTCCTTATACTGCATATGAGGTATCAGTTAAAAATTTTTATATTTTAATAAAACTTTTTTAACTACATAATAAACAAATGTAATTATTATATAATTTAACAATTATAAGTAAAAATTTATATATTCCATATTGATCAATTCTTATGCATATTATAATGAAATGATGAAATGAGAACAAAAAGTAATATTTCATTTTTAACCAAATCCGATCATTGGAGAAAAATATATTGTGGTATGTATTTTACTTCCAATATAATAAGTAACAATTAATTAATCTACAACTTGTTAAATCAAATTAACAATTATATTTTATAATAGCAGATAGATAAAAATACTTTCTTTTAAAACAAATAAAATTTCTCTTAATTGATTACCTGAAATTTTTTGATTATTATACAGTTTTTATATACAGTATTAAAAGATATTTTTATTCGCTGATATTGACAATTCAGCAAAGTTCCACCATGTTTGAATTAATGGTTTGATTATTATCATTGATAGTTTTAACTAATTGAAAGCTGTAAAATTTCTCAATCAAATTGCAAAATATTTGTCTATTCTGTTGAATTTCAGTTGTAAATATTTTTCAATTATACTCTTCATCAATTTGAAAGGACTTCTTGAAAATAAATTTTTGTAAAGGATTAAGCGAGCTTCAGATTCTAAAGAAATAAGTTTAAGACTTTTTGTTATAATCAGATATTATTATTATTGTTTAAACTTGCAAATAATTTCAGCTTTAATAAATTCTAGTTTTTTGGGATATTTTCGTAAATAAATAATTTATTTGATTTTTCTAATGGAATTGATTTGATTTTCAAAGATAATAACATAATAATAATAAATGTAAAATTGTAAAGTTTTTTAAATCATTAATTTTATCAATTATGGATAAAATATAATTCATATCTTGATTTCTATAGTTTATGATCACACATATTTTGTAAAATTGATTGCTTCTTTGAAAGATATTGATATGTTTTCCATAAATAATAAAATAACTTTGAGCTTTTGTAATAAGATTTGGAAAATTTTCAAGTAACTTTAATTGAATAAAAATTTCGTTTGTATATTTCCAACCAATAAATATGAAGATCATCAACTAATTTATTTCTAATTAGATTCCTTAAAATAAAGTCCAATTTTTCTTTGCTAGTTAATTCAATTGAATAAGTTGATAAAACAATTCTATATAATCATTGTAATATAATTTTAAATATTTTTGTAAATTTTTATAATTTGGATGAGTAGAACATGGTCAATATTTCTGACTCTTGTTTTAATATATCCAATTCCTTAATAATTGACCTGAAATAAAATATAAAGGAATTTTGTATTACTAATTATTGGAAATGGCAACATATAGGTTCTTGACAGAGATAAGTTTTGATGTTATTAATTATTTTATTCATGAAGGATTGTTTCTATAGATCTATGATTTATTTCTTTATTTTAGACCCATTATTTTCATTATTGAAAATTTTTTCAATTGTTGGTAATTTTTCAATTGAATTAGACAAGGTAATTTTTTTTTAATCAGTTTAATAAACTTTATAAATAGTTTAATAATTATTAAAATATACAAACTTATTTCAGTACCCAACGGTTGTAAAAAATATTATTAATAAAGAGAAAAAAAATTTCTTTGAAAGATCACGATTTTTTACTTACAATTTATTTCATTCATCATTACGTAAAATTAAATAAGAGATTAAACATATTTCATTCCGACCCCTGATTTGATATTTGTAAACTTTTAAATGATGATCAATTCTGATCATATTCAAATAAAAGAAATGCCTTAACTTATTTGGCTACCATTTAATGATATATGGCGTAAAAATTTTTTTTACTTATTAAATAACGAACTATTCAATGCGATATATAGTATTAATTATTCTTAATACAGCAAATCGATCACATTACGTAATATGTTTTTTCTGGTTATTTAGCGTAACTTTTCTTTTTAAAAAAAATTTTTACAAACTGGACAAGATAATTGATGATTTTATTCGAGAGAAGTATTTAAAATTTAATAAAGATTATGATATAATATTTGAATAGATACCATATGATCAGTTTAAGAATATTAAAAAATAGTCAAAAATGGTGAAACTACATTATATTCAGCAATGTGGAAAAATGACCATTGATCTGAAATACTTTTGTACACAAAATTCACAAAATAACACATGAATTTCTACATGAGGTATAAAGTTTCTTCTCATTTTATTTAATGATAGTACCTTTTAATATAACAATGATTTTATTCGATTTTTAATAAATTAAAATATTCAACTAAACAAATGCTGTATGCGGAATATCTCAAAAACCAGGCATAAAGGATTATATTATGGTCTTAATAATATATAAAATGTAATAAAAAATATATGAATAACGTATTTGAGTTTGCTAAAGCTTAAAAGAATCACCACATATACATTGAAACTCTTCGGCAGAGTATAATACAAGTATATAAAACAAAATACATATAAAAAAAAATTATATATAAAAAAATAAAACCTGGATGACCATGCCATTTTTAAAATTTAATGTAACGAGAATCTAAAAATTAATTTTGTCCTGCCCTAATGTATAAATTATATTTTTTTCATTTGTACATATATTATACCTTTGTAATATAAACTTATTATATAATCATAATTTCGAAATTAATGGGCTTAATGAGCTATTGGGCTAGCCGTATTTTTTTATAAAAAGGTCTATATTTAGTGGTTTTTAAATTTGTGTGTAATATTACTTTTTTGACTGATGAGTAATCGGTTCTTCAAATTGCTTTTCAATTTCATAATTTTTCTGAGTTTTAAAGAAGTATATACCAGAAAATAATCTAATTAATTCATGCACTTCAGTTACATTTGGCCTATTTCTTGGATTTGAATCACAACATCTTTTCATTAAATCAATGTAACATTTTGGTGCTTGTGGTTCAGTTATTTCAGGTCTAACTCCATTACATATATTTAATGCTAAATACTGATCATGTGCACAATTGGCCTGTAATCCATATTGGATTATGTAAGAAAAATTTAATATTGATAATTATGATTACATAATTCTTATGACACATATTTAGAAGGTAATCTCAATTAATATAAAATACTCACTTCTTCTAATAGATAACTTTTTATTAGCTTAATTTTTTTTAAAATTCTTTTTAAATTCCCCTCCTCGTAACAGGCAAGAAAAACTGGTTAGTTAGTTGAGTCTCTCCTAACTAGTTAGTTTGGTTTAGACTAGAATTTCCTCTTTTTTCCTTTATTTTTTTTTGTATATTAATATATTTATGAAGACTGAAGAAATCATTATGGAAGATAAAAGAAATAAGAAATCTAACATTAAAAATACATAACAACTTTAAACCAAATGTAATGATTGAAAGCTTCACATTGCGGGAATGAAAATGATAAAGATAATAAAGACATGAAGATAATGAGGTACGTGTCATAAATGGATTTCAAAAAGTGAGTTATTCATAATTAATTGCAGTGCCATTTTTGTTGCACATATAACTTAGATCAATACCAAAAGAGACTACTAATAGAAAACCTATGAAAATGTGACCAGAGTTAACAAAAAAAAAGAATATATTAAGCCAAGAACAAAAAAATAAACATGAGGTTAATATCAGGAGATATTTGTAACTGAAGTCAACAACAAAATGGATAACTTGCATATAAGATAAAGATGTTTGTGACTATTTACGGTTATCAAATTGATGACTTTTAAATACAATTATAATTTACAAATGGAAAATGCAAACTTCAAAAGGAGGAGGAGACAAGAGTTAAGTGAATAACTAACTACCGTTTAGACATGGTTGGAATTGATAATGATAAAATAGGTGTTTGTGAAATATAACCAGTAAATCAAGTGAGTGATACAACTTAACAAACAAATGGAAACATAATAATTCAGTTATTGGGTATGATGAATCGAACTGCAACCCCCACCCAATAACTAATATATAACAGTTTTCACAATAATAAATTGATGTGATGAGTATACATGAGTCAATTGAGTAATAATTATCTTTCAACTTTTTACCTTTGTAATAATGACATTACATTTTTGTGCTTATCATGAATCATAAAATGATTCATAAGATAGATAATGACTCATCAGTTCATAATGCTAGGAAAACTAGAAAATGTTTTATGTTACCACCACTTCTACTTCCAAAATATAAATGAAATTACATTGCATATACAGAGTTTATAATTCTTCTTCCACTCTTTAATATCAAACTGTAACTTTTTTCGGTTCTACAGTATTCCTGAACTGTTTGATATCTATTTCTTTTGTATTATTTATTTCTCTCATAAATGCCAACGAATAATTAACTGACAAAATGATGATTTGGTTTTTCTGAGAATGAATATTTCAAAAATAAAAGAGTTTGCACATAATTTGTCAATGCTGATGGGCAGCATAAGATGTTTAAATCACGCCAATTATATGGTAAAAAAAAATCCTTTTTTCTATTGTACACTTTGAGATTTGAGAAGAGCTTTAAAGTAATTTTTTACTTTTAAATATATTTTTAATGCCTTAAATTGATTCTCTCACATTTTAAATATAAGATTAATATAAAAAGAATATGGTGATGAATATAACGATTGAGACGGAGTCAATCAAAAATTTGGCGAAGAATTGAAAAATGATTTGAAAATATTTATCATTTCTTTATAATCTTAATTTACGTCTATTTATTACATCATTCTTTTCTTTTCAATTATAATGGAAGAATTGGATATGTATTCAAAGTGGCGCATAAAAGCATACATAATTAACAAGAAAAATAATTGCCCCGATTAATTCTCGTATAATATATAATCATGAAAACGATATGGTAATATAAAAACCAACAATACAATTTCATGTACTAGCAATCATGTTAATAATTTGACAAATAACAATAAAACGTCATCATTTGAAGACGCACTAGAAATTAATGGTCGAATTTGAACATCAGAAGAAATATTAGTGTAAGTGTCAACTTTATTTTTCAATTTACATCAAATTCCTTTTATTTGTCTAATTCTTCATAATCACTTTGAGGCGTAATCATTATAATCATATGGATACTATCATTAAACATGTGTAATATTTTATTTTATTTTATTTTATTTTTTATTTTACTTTGTGATAAGTTACAGGTAATAGAAAATTAGTTGATAGAGTAGAAATAACTAAATTACACACGGCCTAACCCATATATAATGGTAATCGAAGAGAAAGAAGAAGAAAAATGAAAAGAATAAAATCTAAATTAAAAAAAAAAGAAAAAAAGATATTATGATTATCTATATAGAAAAGTAATTTGTGTGAAAATTAAGTGAGAAATCTAAGCTCCTAAGTTAGGAAGTTGTCTGAGGTCCAAATTATCCATGCTTTAGAATTAATAACCAAGTGATTTTTGTTAAATCTTTAATAAAATCATTAAAAAAGTGGCAAAATGTGATTTTTTGTAGTTTACGAGATTTAAAAATGTGGTAAATATGCGTGATAGTTCTAGTGGAATAATGTGGTGTAAGATACGATAGATATTGCGTGTGGTATTGGGAATTGGAGAGAAGATTACTGATGTTTTAATAAGGTTTGTAATTGTTTTGGATTGCTCTGGATGGTTTGTGCGAATGGGATTGTTAATGTTTATATCTGTTGTATGAGTTGGACAGAAATCCAGGGGGGCACAAAATAGTGCCTGAGAGATACAGTTTCTTTGTAAAATTGGAAGGGTGTGAAACATGTGTGTGATACTATGCGTACTGCTGTCACAATTTGGTTGCACAAAAAGTTTCAATGATGTAATGTTGTGCGATATAAAGATTTCAGCCTTGTGAACTATTTCCGATGCTAGGTTCACAAATTAAAATTTTTCATAAAAGGGTTGGTTTTATGGAAAATACATTTACATTTCATGTTCTTTTACCAGAAAATGTTGAAAAAATTGGACAGTCCATAGTTCTTGGTGATGGAAAAAAACTAGTTCTTGGAAAATCCTGTTGTAAAACTTCGTCAACCATTTCCTAATCTGATCCAATTATTATTTTGATGTTAAATTTCAGTGAAAGAAGAAGTATTCAATATAAGTATTCTATTTATACATCTAAATCTGTTTACCAGAAAGAAAAGAAAAAATTGAGTTTGAAAGAATTGACGTTCAAGACAATCGTAAGTTGAATATTGAGAAAAAAGATCATTTTGATATATGGAAAATACGTGGCTTTGAATTTGTAGATTATATTTATGGTTCTATCAAGGCTAATAATCTCAGAGAAGAAGTTATAAAATATCAACATTTATCAACTCTCTACAATAATTTTACAATCCGCGCGTCAAATATTATGATAAATCAAGAGAAAACTGAATTTTTTTATGTCTTCTCTTAGGTTATTATATTTAAATGAAACAAGGCTCGAGTCATGTGCTACAAAATAAATTTCCATCCGGATCATTGCTTAATGCACTTGATGATTATAGACAAGAAATTTTACCTTCAAACACTAAAGATCAAATGTATGTTGCTATTGTAACGTTAGTTCAGCATAATGCTTTTCAAATGCAATTTGATTAGTTCATTATTTTTACAATTTCGGCTGAAGTTGATCTTAATTATAATTTTATTGATCATTTAAAATCTTTAAAATATCTTGATAACAATTTATTAACAAAATTCATCGGAGAAATAAAGATTGTCAGAAATTACTTTGAAGGCATTAAATTTGAAATTTATTTTAAAATTACAAAGGTAAATTTAAAAATTAGTTTTTTCGAAAATCTTATAATTGATGTTTATTTATCATTTTTAATTTTCTTTTATAGTGGCTAATTAAGTTATATCATAATATTGACTCCCTTTCTAGACTTTGAAAATACGTTCTTTCACATAATAACACAATCGATAAAAGTATTTGTAAATGTTTTATTAAACAAGTTAGTGTCTAAAGTATTCCAGTCTCACATTTTATTTTTACTTGAAAGTCCGAGCAGAGAGTGGACAAAGTAAAACATCTCCACTATTAAAAAATTTCTTCACGACGATAATCTAAATTGGCGCAAAGAGGAGGTTATTCGATCATTAGAATTAATATCAATCTAATTCTTTGGAATTATTAAATATATTGATATTTTCAGAACTTTTAGATAATTGGTTTAATAGTGATTTTACTGATAAAAAGGAGAAAAAGGTACCGAAAATATTTCAAAAATCTTTTGATCATGACACGAACATAAGTACAAATGATAATTTTGTATTTTTAGTATAATTAGAACTCATATATTGCTTAGTAATAGAAAAGATATTTGGCGAGACTTAACAAATATCACCATAGAAAGAGTAAAGAGATGTACAGAAGTCCAAATTTTTACTGCACAAAGTTAATTATACAAATAAATCAAGATGATGTCAAAGAATTATTTTTAGATATGATAAAAGAAATACTAAATGAAACTGTTCAACAAATTAATGATAAATTATTAAATAAAATATATACCATATGTGATTGCGTTCAAGGCAGGACTTTAAATGTTCCAAACTCGTAAGTTTATCATTATAAAGTTGACCCTTCTTTCTTTATAATGCATCTACCGATTTTTATAAAAAAATTATTAGGATGAGCGAAGATATTTTGTGCCATATTATAATTAGATTACAAAATAAATCAACCGCATCTAATCCTTCAGAACATCATTTAAATATTTTAAAAGCCAATTTTGGAACATTATATTTCACGCTACTGGGAATATTAAGAAACTTCATTCAAATTCATTTGTTCAAAATGTTAAAATGTCTGTAAATGAACTTGGTGGATTACTCCATGAAAAGTCGATTGATATGCAATTATTGAAACAAATTTTAAAATATTCTGATGAACAATTATTTAAACATTTCGATGCAGTTATTATCAAAATAGAACCTTTGATTATTTCTCAGAATGAAATCACAAAACTTTGAAAGTTTTATTGTGAATATCAACTTCAGCTCGATATACTTCTCAAGTTTTATACCGGGATTTGTTCAATTTCTCAAATAGCAGATGTGAATGATTATATTAAAGATACGATTATTGAGCATTCCAACAACAACTTTGGATAGTGCAAAGAAATTTAATCAATCTCAAATTTTCTGAAATATCTTTGAACTTTGTATACAGGAAGATGCTTCTACAACAAAAGTAGAATACATAACACAAAAACTAATACCAATAATTTTTAAAAAATATGATATTATTTGTGAAAAATTTAAAAAATGGAAAATTTTCAAATGTTCAGATGCATATTTGCTTTGGAAAAATGTTATAAATATTAATGCAGAACTTGATTTAATGAAAGATTATGAATCTTATAAAACTCTAAGTTTTTTACAAACTCTTGATCACTTTTCAAAAATTCCTCACTGGATTAAACGACTTGAAGAGTTAGAAGCAGTTGTAGAAATTTTTGAAGTAACACATAATGACTATGATTGGATATCAGAATCGATTTGTATTTTAAAACATTTAAAAGATGATTCCATGAAATTAAAGTAAATAAATAATTTTTCTATTACCTTGATAATAATGTTAATCAAGATTGTTGGAAGTTGATAAAAGAGTTATCAAATGCTGATGATTTTATAAGCTTGTTAAAGAAAATTGCTAATATTAATTTGAATAATGTTTTGGATGACCATTCGGATGAAATATTAATTCAAGAGAGTATAGTTTCATCATTTATTCAAACCAAGCAATTTTTATTACCTCTTATGAATATTAATAAAACGAAAGATATTCCTAGTTTTTAATTTCATTATCAAATGTTATAACGGAATTCTACTTTATGGGAGAAGATTTCATTATGTAATAATAACAATATGGCATTACGAAAAATGTTTAATAATATTTCAAATCGTGGTGAAGTTGCTAAGGATATAATTATGAATGCCGTGCTTAATGGAACTTACACTTTTGCATGTGACAAATAAGAGTTAAGTGCATTGTATCATTAAATAATGCCTCTAAAACTAACGTAAAGTATAATCTGAATGAAATCTTGGATTTATATGGACAAGCTCTTTTGATTGTAAAACTTAAAATAAGCGATATTGCACAAGAAATAATTAACACGATGTCAATTCTAATGCATATGGAACATTTTGATTATAGAAAATTCGAGAAGGAATTATAAGGGACGGATAATATGAAATTATATTTGAAAATTTTAAAGGAGGAACTTGAAAAATGGTGGATATGTTATTTATTGATTATTTTTTACTCGCATTAATATCATATTAGCTATAAATTTTTAACTATATACAAATAAAAACTTTAAGCCACTTATTGATGCCATGTAGGATCTAATTTTCCTGAACCTGATACACAATTTACTATATTAGCTTAAGCTCATTGATCCCGATGTGAAGCAACAGGCAGCTAAAATAAATTTAATCACTGTTTTTTAATAATGAATATGTGATGGATTAACTAATAATTATGAATATCTGAGCTACTTTTAATTAAACAACTACTATAAAGCCAGCGATTAAGTTTATTTAGAGTAAATCGTTATTCTATTAAATTTGAAATATTTTTTTTTTGAAGATGACACAAACTTTTAATTTTTATAACAATAAAAATAATTTTATTTTATTTTTTATGACAACTTGCAAAATAAAAAAAGTATCATAAGAATAAAAAATTCTAAAAAATCAGGTTAATTTAAAAGTATTGCCAGCACATCTATTATTATATGTATTTGCTTGAAAACATTCTTTGCATTTTCCATATTTTATACAATCTCCTTCTTCTTTACTAATTTCTTTAAAATAACAACCTACACAATAATCAACAAAATAATTAATAATTCTTTGATCACATTTTTCACTTATAATCCTGAAATTACACTTTCTTTCATAATAATCTAAATCATAATCTAAAACAGCTCTATCAAAATCATAATCTGATATTTTTAAAACAGCTGTTATTTTCTTTTTAATTCTCTTTTTAAATATTTCCATACTAATTAATTTAAGATGTGATATATTTTTAATCGATTCCTATATAACAAACTTAAATAAAACTGATATACTGTATATTATATGTTTATTTTATGTTTATTATAATGTATGGCAAAAAAATGTTTTAGGGTTGCAAAATTAGACTGATTTTTTTGTCCAAAATAATAAAATATAATAATAATAATTATTTTTTTTTTTTTTGATATTTTTAAAAACAAAACAAGATCACCAGTACCAAATGGAGGTAATCTTTATGTTTGAAATATTATCACTCAGATTGCTTCTCGAATCTTCTTTGAGTGAATTACCCTTTGAAGGATTAAAGGTGTCAGGGAGACTTTGACTTAAATCAGAGTAAAATTAAAAATATGTGCATGATTTAATAATTAATGTTACGATGTAAATATATCGATTGCTCATTACTTTTTTATAATTGATCGTTCTTGCATTATAAATGGAAATTACTCTTTGATCAGTAGATCTTAGTTATTTATTAAAATTATTAAAAATAAAATACAAAAATGTTTTTCGCAATTTTTAATTGTTCATTTGTTATTTTAAAAATTAAAATAATAACTATTCTATTATTAATTTTACTAAATATTATTTATTGATTCTATTAATCTTCATCACTATGTTGTATTTTTTTCATTTTTTAATTGTTTCTTGTGTTCTTTTTATCTTATAAAAAAAAAATAACAAAAGAAAACACACAAGAATTATAATATAAATATCCTTTTTGTCCAATTGGCTTGTTAACTTCAGATTATTCTCCATTTTATTTTTTAGGTATATTGTTCTTATCCAGTTCTCTATTTGTCTCAATAATTCTCTCATCAAATTTCCACCTTTTTTCTACATTTCGTAAGTGTCCAATATTTCTGGCACTTTTCTTATTCTCTATTAGTATACTCTTCTTTGTTTATATATTTTTTCTTCAAATTATTCTTTCCAATTTTTCTCCTATACATCTCTGTTTTTTAACTTTCTTCTCATTTCTTTATCTTCTTTCTGTCCATTACAATGATCTTTTTAGTCTTCCATCTATTCTTCCTTCACTCATTTATCTAATTATTTTTGCTTATTGTTGCCCTGAATGATTCAAATAACTTCTTTATGTGCATAAGAGCGTTCTATAGTATTGTGCGTTGCTGATGGGGAATATATACGAAACTTGTGACGACCAGATCAGTGTATATAATATGACTGTTGTACTTGTAGATTTTCTGCACAAATTTTGAGTATCGTTTATGAATTAAGAGAGAAGTATGAATAGGTAAGCAGACCACCAGGAATCGAAGTATTTATTACGTTTATAAATGAATTTGGCAGTCTGGTAAATTGTATCAGATTTTTTTGTCTTTACTGTTTAAAAGTATCACTACACTTTCTATTTTTCTGTTTTATATATTTTTTTTCCGTTTTTTATTGTTAACTAATAAATTGTTTCTTCTTTGATTCTTCCATTAAATCTTTAAATAAACATTTTACCAGATTTTTTACTAAGCCTCATAATATCCCATTAGATGTTTATCTTCATCCTCTTTTTAAGAAAGGCAGGTTTCAGGTTTTAATGCTTCACAGCTATTCTCAAATAGTAATAGACTTTTTGCTAAAGATGGTATCTTTAAAGTTACTGGATTTTTTGAAATTAAGTGAAATAAGAGAGGAGGGAATTCTAATCTAAAACAACCAGCCAGTTAGGAGATACTCAACTATCTGACCGGCTTTCCTTGCCTGATATGAGGAAGTTATCATATACAGTATAAGGAAGTTAAGAGGGAGTTTCAAGGAGAAAAAACAACCAACCCGCCAGTTAGGAGATGCTCAACTATCTGACCAGCTTTCCTTGCCTGATACGAGAAAGTTCTCATATACAGTATAAGGAAGATAAGGGGGAATTTAGGAGGTAGATGGAATAGTTTTTAAAAAGGATTATAGAGAGGAAATAAAATTGTGATAGTAATATAATTAAAGATTATAATTAAAGATACCATTTGAAAATTAAAATGAAATATTGAAGAAAAGGTGGTATTTATATATTTAAAATAATAAGAATATAAAAATGAGTCAAAATTAATAATGATATAATAATAAATTAAGCGTGACAAGTCGTAACATGCAAATTTCTATATTTGGGAAATTATGCAAAATTAATAATGATTTATTACATGATTTTTTCATTTGTTCGCATGTATCACATGCCATAACTTTACTCATATACAGTTTATAATATCATCACTAAAAATCTTCCTAGAAGAATAATCTATATTGTTGGTTGAGGCTCAAATAAATATTTCACTAGTCACTATCCAACCCCTATTATCAGTCATGCCATCATGCACTGTATAGTCTATGACTCTATATTTGTAACTTCTAAAATATCTAAAGTTCAAAAAAGTATTTATACCCTGGGTTTTCAAAAGAAATTTAAACTTTAAACTTATTTTATTTAATATACATATTAAATGTCTCACAATTTATTTTGCTTCTTACTTAGACTTAAGTATGCGACCATAAAGTAAAAAAAAGGAAGTTATTTAAAATGATGAAGTCTGCAGTTATAATTTATAAGGGCTAGGTACTGAGAAAGATATTGGTATGTAATGTATTTATCGTTTTAAATAGCAGGAGTGCTTCATCTTACAATGGTACTCTTGGTCATCCGCCGGGTACCTGTAAGTGGTTGTTGCGTTGATAAATGATAATTCATACTAGTATTTTTATACTAAGTATAAAAACTTTTTTTTTTATAGATGGGTTGAAATTGGAGAACCAAATTATAGATTACTTGTAAAAATTGCTAATCCAACAATAGCACCGAGGACTACATGATTTCAAGCCATCAGTTGATGAAATGACAGCAGTTATCAGAATCTCCAATATAATGATGATAATTTTCTATGCACAGTATTTCAATAATTTTGATGATGTGTGCAATTTCTTTGCTTATTTAAAGATTAAAAAATAATAATAAATATATATAATTCTTCATTAACTTTTGTTTAATCCAAATATTTGTTTGATCTGGAAATACTTTTTTAGTTTTTTTACGATATATTTATAAGGAGAGTCAGAAGCTTTTATAATTATAGTATTTACATCATAAAAAAGTATTGTCAAAATTTTATAAAAAATAAACTCTTCAATAGGTCTTTTAATAATTTTATTTTTATTACTATAAGTGATCATAATCCCTAATTAATAACATACTGTAAAGCTGATGAATATTAAATGTTCTTATATAAAATTCTTACTGGTAATTAGTACTAGGTGAAAATAATAATTTATATATTAATTGGTTATAAATTGATATTTTTCACAAACTTAGGGTACATGAATGCTCTAACAATGACAACCTCATTTCAATAAAAATAATTATTTTCAAAAATAAAAGAGAATACATGATTTACTATTTAGCTTAGAGCGCACTTATTGCATTCTTTTATTATGTGTAGATCTGAATTGAAATTTATATTGATACTTTTTACAAGTGAAAAAGAGGAAATTAGATAATTTTTATGGTGCAATTTCAAATTTTTATTTGCTATTAATAAACTTATTATTAAATAATAACAGATAATAAAAAATTTATATAAAAAAAATTAGAAAATGCTTCGATAAATATCAGATTTTCTTATTTTTAGGTTCAGCTTTCTCTTTGACCGTATATAGGTACTATGGCATTCTTTTTGTTTATATTAAATAATTTATTAATTTATACAGTATATATATTTTTTGTAGATTCAGGAATAGAATCTGAAACTCATATGATTATTGATTCTAAAATCATTACATTTCAATATGCTAAATTAATTATGAAATAGATCAATATGAATAGCTCAAATACTTCTACTTCAATATTTTCAAAATTGATTCACAAGAATACAATAAATATTATGCTACGATTTTTAGAGTAAAATACAAAAATGTTAATAATAATGCCAGTTGTTAAATAATTATAAATAGTAGTAACATTGAAAATAATAGTGTATTTGAATTTGAAACGATTAGTTATATTGAGTTATTGTCATTGTTTAAATTATCATTACATAAAGCTGAAAAAGAGTTATTGTTGAGTAATATTCAATTTACTGGAGTAAGTCCAATTACGTTATCTACAGTATAACAAAAAAAAAAATTAAATAAATACATTTTATTATGAATATTACATATAAAAATAAGCTATTATTCATTTTCAGTAAAAAAATTCATACTTTTCTTCAATTGAAATTTTTAAACAATCTAAATAATTTCTAATAATTCATTAATTTTTCCAAATATTTTGGTTTGTAAGTATCTCTTTATTTAAATTTTTTTTTAATCTTAACTTATTTCTTCTTTGTCGTCTGTCTCAGTCAAAACAATACAAAAAAATAAACATTAGAATCTCAATATAAATTATATGATCTTTGGTAATGTCTGTCAATGAAATGTACTATAATATTACCATTAATCATTTTTTTTAGTGATAGCAATTATACTATGTAGTAATTGTAGTATGTAGTATTGCACCATACAGGAAAAAATTTTCAATAATGCTAAAGTTTAATATAAACTATTTAAATTGATTATTATTTTTTTTTTNTTNAAAAAAAAAACAGAAAAATTTGGACATTAAATTTATGTTCTTTACAATTTATTGAAGGAAAATAAGAATTCTCTGGCATAAATAGTTTTTTTTTCTAATTATTTGACACCTTAATAAAATTTTCTAATAAAATTGTGAAAATTTATAATTATTTTATTACCTTTCTCTCCTGTAAAATATTCTAACTTTGCAATATTATGGAGCAAAAATATAGCAACAACGTATTTGGACAAATAAAAGAATTTAGTCATCATTATTTAACTGAAGAACAAGAAATGTTAATTGATAAACTAATATTAAATGAGGAATTAAAAGATTATAAAAGAATGGTCTATGTATAGAATGCAAACTAGTGAATGCTAAACGTTAACAAAATTTCAAAAAATTGGACCAATGGAAATTCTGATGTTGACAAATTCATCAAAATATTCACAACTTAATACAAAAAAAAACAAAAATGAAAGATAACATTGTAAATGAGATAATATTTTTTAACGCGTAATTTAAATCTTTTCATAGTAGCAATTTAATAGTACCACTGATAAAAGTAA
The DNA here is from genome assembly GCA_003550305.1 of Glomus cerebriforme. NCBI lineage: Eukaryota > Fungi > Glomeromycota > Glomeromycetes > Glomerales > Glomeraceae > Glomus > Glomus cerebriforme. Next base: position 52,661 of record QKYT01000628.1, read on the forward strand.
TGATTTGGGATTATGTAAACCAGTAAATGAAACATATGTAGCACCTGAAAAAAAAACATAAGAATTAAAAGTGATGTTCATAGATATAGAATTGTTATTTATAAAGTACCGGATTGCTTCCTCATTATGATTTGCTTTATGATGAGTTTTTCGCAATAAATTCTGTCAGAAACTTATAAAAAAAAAACATTTTTTTTTATTTTATTATAATTAGAACATTATTTCTTTTTGTATATGAAAAATTATTATGGCGTAGTAATAAAATTTGAACACGTATGATTAGTTTTATTTTTAAAAGAACGATTTATTATGATTTTTGCAATAATACGACAATAAATTATTTATTTTCTATGTTAGAAAATAAAGTATTTAATTGTCCGGAGCGAAGCTATATTTCTATGCAACTATGAAAAAATTTCAGTCACGTGGATGTAACAAGCATTTCTCTGTCCAAGCCAATCAAATTGTACGATAATCACATTCAATGCATTTTTTATTATATAGTGTCCAAATTTTTTTCCAGACTCATAACAGTTTCCGTTTCCTAGTGTATATATTTATATTTTTTATATTTTTTTTTTACTATAGAGTATAGACAATTAATTATAAAAAAATTGATCTTGTGATCTATTATCACTTCTATAACTTCTGTAAAAACTTTGTCATTGATACTTATATATTACTATATTACTTGATATGCAAACAATTTATACATACTGTACATTACTTATTTAGGGAATTCCTAGCTTTAACATAAAACAAATTTATCTATTTGTGAGATTTTTTATTATTTCTTTTATCATAATGTTTAATTTCTTACAATAAAGCCAGAATACATATAACAAACTACATAAATTGTATTGAATTAATAGCAGTAAAAATTTATCAAGTTTAATATTATGATAAAATAAGTTCAAGAAATAATTTGTAAAGATTTTAAAAAAAAAAATCAATACCATTTGTTAAAAATAACATAGTAAAAAAAAATATCCTATTCAACTCATTCCAAAAAATTCAGGCTGAATCCTAAAAAAAAAAAAAGGAAAAAAATGATAGCGCTTTTTTTTTAAAAAAAAAACTTTACCTGCCCATAAAAAAAATTTCCTCAAATTAAAACATGTTCAAACATTTTCAGGATAGCATAAGCAAATTCAATACATTTTCTGGACATTTTTGAAATATTTTTTTCATAAGAGAAGGATTTATAAATATAATAGTTGCACCTACAGTAGAATGGCTTTTTCTATTAATAAACAGTTTTGATTATATATAAACTAACAAATTATCTAAAGACATACAAAATAAACTTATATAAAGGAGGATTTCAGAAACCCAAATAATATTAACTGTTATTAGAGGTTATTAGCAGTAAAAAAATTTACTACACATCTTTTTCAGGGCCGGAATTATAATAATGTCAGTCAGTTATTAAAATAAGTAATAAAATTCTTACTGGCATTATAAAAAAAAATCTAAAAAAGACAAGATTTACATGATTTTTTTGGTAGTATTACTTGGGTCCTAGGATTTCCTATTAATAAAAAAAATTAATTGAAAGCAGCTAATGATCAGAAAATACAGTATATATACTAAATTTATAGAAAAAACATACAAATTAATAAGCATTTGATGTTTTTTCATTTTATTGGATTATGGTTGCTGTAAGCTTGTAACAGGTAAGTGAAGATCTGATTGGCTGATTGGTGCATTGACTTTCGGTTAAATTTATGACCGAATTAAATCCAATCTAACCTGATTAGGTTTCTTTATAATGTTAAGAATTAAATATGATAGACAAAATTTTAAATTGATAAAACTTATTTGTCTTGAAAAAGGTTAGAAATGTTTGCTACTATTATTTTTGCTTTAAATGATAATATCTGTTGGTTAATGTATAATTTAGCTTTTAATTTGTATCAAAAAGCAGCAGAAATGGATGAAACTAATGCAATGTATGATTTAGCAATATTTTATGAAAATGGTTTTGGAACAGAAAAGGATTTAGAAAAAGCCTTTTATTGGTATCAAAAAGCAG
>QKYT01000629.1:8007-18958 GCA_003550305.1 Glomus cerebriforme
AGATAAATATTTTAACCTTATACAAGCATCTATACATCTAATAACAAGGGACACCCATCTCCTTATTTATCATAAGTATTAAATATGTCTGTATGGAAAATAAAATAGAAAAACACTCAGTCATAAATAAATAGCTTATGTTAGATATAATATAAATAACATGTATNAGTTCAAACATTNACTTAGATATAAATAAATAGCTCACTTTAGGTATCAGATATGATATCATCATTTACCTATATTATATATATCAAATACAAGCATGAAAATTTCATTCAGGTATGCGTGTATGAGGGTTAAAACCTCACTCAGGCATGAACAATCCTAATTAAGCAAGATAATCATAAGTAATCATAAAATACATGAAGATAAAATGCAGTTAGAAAACAGTTAAAAAAAATAAATCAAAAATAAAAATAGGAAATTAACAAAAATAAACTAAAAAAAAATGAAAGTTACCTCACTAACTCTTGGTCCACTTTTTTTTGGAATAGACTAAACAGAATTTTTTGGGTTTCCTCGCGACTGAGGGGATTTATTTCTTCCGGTCGATTGATAACTTGTTCTCGAATAGTTTAATGTAGGCTTCATGTTGCGAAATTTTGTTTATTTAATGGAGGAAGGACTGCTCTTTTTGAAATAACTTTTGGGCGAAAAGATCTAGCTCAAAAAAATCCAAAAAAAATCTGCTTTCTAGTAATCTGTGCAAATCATTATTTATTGTCAAAACATAAATTAGAAGATTAGTTAAAGTAATAAATATATGAAACAAAACTAATAAAAATAATTACCTCAAAAACAAACAAAAAAATTAAAAAAGCAGAAAAGCCAACGTACATCAAAGGATTTTTATTTGAAAAGAAACTAATCATTTATTTTTTAAGAATGCAAAATTAAAACTGTAAAAATATAAGAAATATACCTGATATATATATATATTTTGCAGGAGGATATGAGGTCTATTGAGTCATTCTTCGATATATTGACAATTATCTAAATTATCTATTGGCTAATTATCACATAATATAAACTAATCTGCATTAGGTAATATTCATTCATTGAATTCCTGAAAAAGTATTTTTTTTTGACAAGTCAAAAATCACTACATTTTGTGCGAATAGCAGTTTAATGTCCGCTAATAACTGAAATAACCAATTGATTAAAAATGAATTACACAGAGTAAAAGTTTATTGACATATGATTATATCAGATTAATAATGAGTCATAATTTAACAATGATATCAGATCATAAAATTAATCAAATTTAATCAATAAATTATACCGTGAAACAGCAAAATAATTACAATAAATATTATTATTAATAGTTTGTCATTAATTATAATTTAGGGCATAGTAAACTAATTATTCTTAATTTGATTAGAAAATTTACTAAATTTTCATTTAAATTCGAAAAAAAACAAATTTTTATTATTTTCTTTTCCTTAAATATGGAATTATCAAAATATACCGGAACTATTCATCCTGAAGAATGGTTAAAATAAGTAATAATTTTTAATAAAGATAATAAAATGAAAAGAAATTCTTAAAATTTGTAATCTAATGATAGATTCCACAATAATTGTTTCTAATGAAATTAATTCTTTTGATTAACTTTAAAATGGTAGTCATATGTGATTTTAAAGCTTTAATAAGATTCTTGTAAAAGAGAATTAAAATTATTAGAATATATTCCTGAAAAATAGGAGAAATATACTACTACATTTCTTGCCAATTTTCGTTCGATTTGTAAAGATGCTAAGATTAATGATCCTAAAAACATTAAAAAATTCTTTATAATTTATATTCATTAGATGAATTTGAAGATGAATTTATTAGAAGAGTAAATTGAATTGACTACAATTAGAAATACATAACAACTTTTAAGGAAGAAATATTCAAAATAATCAACCCATTTCAACATATTGGATTGTGAAAAATTAAAAGCTTTATTAAGATTAATAATTAATGACGAATATCTTCTATCACCATACAGATTTGGAGAAAAAAGAAAGATTCAATGATTTTAAAAAATGATTTTATTAAAACCATAGAAGCTATTATAAAAAAAAACAAAAAATTTATTTTTGATTTAATTGAAATAATTGGTAATAAGAAAGTAAAATCACTTAATGAAATTTGGATTAATTTCATGAACATGAACAAAGCTTCATAACTCAGGCAGTAAATAGATGATAAAAAAAGAAAAGAAAATATAAACAGAGTAGATAATAACACTAATGATGGACGCGAGAAAGTTTACCAAATTACTCCTTTACCGACTAATACTGTAGAAAATTAAACGGAATTCTATGTAAATTTAAGAAGAATATGGAACTGATCAAGCAACAAGCCAATATACACATACAAGCAATAAACCATATTGTTTTCATGGATGAAACAAATATAAAAAGGAATTCAGAACAGAAACTTTTACAACTTTAAAGTATACATCAAGGTCTAAAGTGACTGTAAATTAAAGTAAATAAATATAGTATAGTATGTAAAGTTGATGGATACAGTATAAGTTAAATAGAATGTCATATGAAAAACTGGGTGTACTGCTGACAATAAAGAAATGGGTACAATAACAAAAATCAGAATTGATCAATTAGAAATAGATATGACAAATTAATACTATTATTTTGGTTTATTATTTATTTAGTATTGGATTTAATTTCAATATTTAAATCCAAATTTTACAATTTAATTTTTTTTTTTACTTTAACTAGAGGAAGATGATGTGTAGTGACTGTGTTGCTGCGTTTTTATTTAATTACAAAAGTAAATGGATTGTAGTATTTTAAATATATATTAACAAATATCTATAACTCTAGATTGTTAAAATGGAAATAAATTATTTAAAATTTTTTTTCATGATACTAACCAAATTTAGAATATAGAAAATTTTATCCATTAAGTATACAGAAAAAAAAAGAATTTAATAATTAGTAACTAGTTTACTACCCGTTGCTTTGCAACGAGTTTTAGCTAAATTTATTGTTGAACTTAATTTTAGGTTAAAATTCTATACTGATTTTTTAATTTTATTTATAATTTTTAATTCCGGCCATCCTTTTTTTGGAAATTTGTGTAATCTTGTACTACCATTTGATCCAATTTTCGTGGGAAATAAAATTGTCTTTTTTGGACTTTGTGTCGGTTACACACAAATATTTTTATTAATGAAAAAAAATCCACAATATAAAAAAAACACCCTTGTTTGTGTGGTAAAATTTTGCCTCCCTTCCTAATTCTAATTCAAATTCTAATTCTTATATATAATTATATTAACTAACTGTTATTTCACACAAGTTTTTATTTAATAAATCCTTGATGATTTCCTATTAATTCTATTAATTTTAAAAAAATATGCGTTACTAGTCACGTGATCCGCGGTTTTTTAAAAAAAATATATACTTGGTCCAATTTTTTCAAAACCAATATCAATAAATATCAAATTAACTATTTTTTAGCATTAGTTTGTGTCCAAGATGATTATTATTTATTCATTTATTTGTAAAAGTCCGAGCATTATTATATATCACGTGATATTCACTATCTTCGTAAAATTTCCACGGAAATTATTCAGCCTTATACAATATTCTGCCTGATACATTTTATTTTGATTATAATTAATTAAAAAAAACCAGTTAAAATAAAATAAAATTAATTTCTTTTTCTATAATTATTTGGTATCTTTCTAGATTTGAAATTATCAAGATACTAAACATTATGCCCGAAAAGCTGCATCATCGGAAAATCTTTTAAATCATTGTTTATCCTTATTTGAAATAGAACATCCGGCAGAATCAAATTCCGTTCTGATGTGCTCGAGCCAATTTTGGGTTAGTTCAATTTCAAAATGTTGATCACGTACGTTACCTTTGATCTTCTTCCTTTTTCCAGGCAAATAAAGATCAATTAAATAAACATTTCGTCATTAAGCACCCTAAAGACAATATATTTTTTCTTTTGAACTTCTATGTAGAAGTATTTTTATTTAATTAAATTTAGTTAACGCATTTCTGTTATTTCCATATAAAAATTTCAAGAAATTCAATAAAAGAAAGTAATTTAACTCATCCAATTTTCAATTTAACATCCAAAAATTATAAAATATGATTTTAAAGAATATTTTATCATTAATTACCAGTATCGACAGTATGGGTAAAAGATGTTTAATAGTGACAATTGCTATTACTCTGCCAATATTTTTTGGCATATTCTTTGGTGTTAATTACTTTGAAGTTAAAAGATCCCAATACGTACCCACAATATGCCTGAGCTTATTTTCTACCATCGTCCCCCGATTTTGTTGTGATTTGGATTGCAAAGGTTGTGGCGAAGCCTCGTCAAATGCTCCAAAATGCGAACTGTTAGTATCACAATCACAAACATTATCTCCAGAAATGTGTAGGCAAAATAGCACTTTTTGTCCAAAATCAGGAACTGATGCAGATTGTGATAATGGATTTTACTGCTGCGATGAATGTTGTACTACCAATTACTCTAGCAATGGCGGCTCTTATGAAGTCTGTAGCTGTTGTGATAGTGTCAGTCATTATGCTTGTCAGATGAGTTGCGCTATATGTTATAATGTAGAGTTAAATATAGAATATTATGTTGGTCAACAATTGCAGCATTCAAAGTATACACAAGATTTCAAGAAATCATTAAAAAATGCAAATCAGTTTCTCACTGAACATATGCCAAATAGTTTATTCTGGTGCTACTATAATCCATCATCAGTGACTGAAGTTATTCTTGAAAGGTACTTTACTCCATCGAAATGGATCTTATTTGCATTTCCGGCTTTTTTCTTATTTATTTTCTCTTAGTATTTACAAACTTAGTATTACACAATTATATTAAGGACAGTACATGGAGATGGTCGGTTATTTCAATTATTTGGATTGGCATAATACTACCTTTTATAATTCTATTACAAGTTTGGAAATATGGTTTAGTTTCCAAAACAGGTTTGATAATTTTGATGGTCTTCATATTTTTATTTAAAACATTTGGTTGGCTTCCAATTTTGATAAAGATTTTAGTCGCTATTAAATTCTCAAAATTGCAATCAATTGGTCTAAGTTTTATGGGGTTAATCATACCAATGTCTGTATATTCACCAATCATTTTATATATACCATCATCAAGATCAATCGCATATCCCATCTTGAGCGTTCAACTTACATTAGTTTCATTAAAAATCATTTATAAATGGAAACAGGATTTAATTGAAAATAATTTGTTTCGAGCTTAATGAAATTTCAAGGAAAATTTTCATGAAATTTTATGTTTTTCGTGTTTTAAATAAAATTTATTTTTGGTTTAACTTAAAGAAATTATATAATTAGTAAGATAAAATACTTGGTTGTATAAAGGAATCGATTTCTAAGAAATAAAATAAAAATGAATTGAAATTTATAGGGAACAGATCGTAAATTCAATTGAAAAAACATAATACCAATAGCAGCAGATGAGAATAAATGTAATTTTCGTTTATACTACTGTAAAAAAAAAATAACCTAAAATTTATTTGCATCAAAAATTTTATTAAATTATGTAAATTCACGCTGGCTAGTGTCTAAGACAATTAATTTTTTTGCTAAAAAATTTTATAATATCTTTACAAGTATTCCTATTATAAAGTGCCTGTTTACTTGCTTACATAGGGCCCTAAAATTGTAGGTCACATGATTATTACTGCTTACAAAAAATGAATTACACAAATGTAATTAAAATTTCGAGTTTACTCAATAAGATCCAATTCTCAAAGATGTTTGGGAATAACTATATATGGATTTTTGTAATACTAAACATACTTTAAAGAAATCCAGTTTTCTTCGCACAATTCTTTCTTGAGTTGATCTCATGCTTGCTATTNGATAAAATTATTGGGATCTCCTCTATGAAAGAATTCTATATATTTTTNGTACTGTTCTCCTTATACTTCGATTGCAAAATCCATATTCATAATAGGAAATATCAAGTTCTAAACCTGTTGGATATTCTGATGTTTTAAAAAAATTAGGCTTACAATTCTTAGAAGGTGGACCAAGATATTTTGTTACGATTTCTCAGCATAAATTTTTATGTTAATAATTTTGACAGTATGCTTCTTATCTTTTATATGTTAAAAATCAGCTGCCCTTTATAATAATGCCATTTTAAAGGTGAATAACAACCAATATAGTTTTCTGATAGGCATGCTCCATTTCGTTTATATGCCTCCTGCTTGGCAATTTCAAAAATACATGCTTTATTAACTGCACAAGTCGGACACCATAATTTGTTATTTTTTATAGAACTGAAACAAGCCAACTACATATGCCCATTATGACAACACCATTTTAAGGGTAAATGACAATTGATATATTTTTCTGAAAGACACTCTCCATTTTGACTGTGTGCTATTAGCTTAACATCTTCAATAGTATAAGGTTTTTTTTCTGTACAAACCCAACACCATCTTTTATTATTTTTTACAGAATTGAGACAAGCCACCCATATATGCCCATCTTGACAATGCTATAGCAAAGATGTATTACCATTAATGTACTTTTTAAAGAGACATTCTCCACCTCTATTAAATACAACCAATTTAGCAGTTTCAAGGGTATGCCGAATATTACCTGCACAATATGGATACCATGATCTTGCACGTCTGGAATGTGTGCCAGGTTAGTGGCGCAGCAATTTTCAAATGTTATAAAAAATAAGTTTATAACTTAATAAAAAACTCCCAAAATTATTAATGTGGCTGTATTTTTAGTTGCTCTGCAGGTTTACTTAAAGGTCGGAAGGGGTTTTAAAAGTCGTTTTTGACTTTACATATAAAAAAATAAAAAAATCCTCTTTGCCGATCATTTCCAAAAATGGTTAGATTAATTTTAACGAAAAAAAGTGTTTTATCGAAATAAGTCAAAAACGACCTTCAAAATCACCTTTGCTACTCTAAGTAAACTCGCAGAGCGGGCAAAAATACACATATTGCATGTTTTTTAAAACTATATATTGAGAAAATATTTTTTTTTGCAAAATTTTTCTGCGCCACAGTTGGTTAACTGCGCCACCAACCTGGCACACATTTCAGACGTGCCATGATCTTTGATATTTTATATTACTAAATGGTGCAGTTCATTCATGACCTTTAGCACAACACCATTCTAAGTGTGACAAACTATTTATATAAATTCTGGAAAGACACTCTCAGTTGCAATTTTACAAGCATAATCTTTAGATCTCATTTTTTATAAATAATCGATATATTTAAAACTGCATTATAGCACAAATCTCAGTTTCATCCCCAGTATATTCTCGCAATAAATCAGACTGTGCATGTTCTAATGCTAGCCTAAACACAAAATGAATTTGGTTATACCATAATATAAATTGATAAAGAATCACTATAACTCATTAAAATTGCTATAAATCACTATAAATCATTAATAAATATGCAAAGATTTAGTATCAATATCACTTTAGACAAGTTTAATAAGACTTTGCCTAAACCTGTTAATAATCGTCCTGGATATGACATAAATTATCTTAGCGCATATATTTTGAATTACTGCTATAGTAGACAGGTTGAGAAAGTAATTGAAATAGAAAAACTATATGATAATTTATCCATTATTGGATGGAATGAAACACCTCAGCAATGGGCTATTCAACTATTCATTACGTTCTTGACTGTATTGAATACCGACTTGTAATTTTGGTCACCTACCTACAAATAAAAGTGTTTGAATTCTGTTAGATGAAGAAATATTGGTAAATTCACAAACGAAGATATGATTTATTAAAAGGGAAATGTGTCAGTTGTGACGATTGGTATTCTGTATGCAATTAATTATTTTTGATTATTAATTGATCATCTCCTAATATTAGTAAAAAAAAAAAAAAAAATACAAACTTATTCGCTATATATGATAAGGTTAATATAATATTGTGAAAGTTTTAATTAAAAAAAAGCATATTAGTAATTTCTTCAATGTTTATATTGGGTTTTTCTAAATCATTAATTTTAATTATTGTATGTACAATATATCAATTTATTGTTAATTTCATTTTAATGGTATACTTCCTAAAAGTCATTTGTGACATATCAACTATTCGCAGTTTTGAGTAGTATCTAATTTTAAAGTGCAATTTTTTTAAATTTTTTTTAAATTTCTATATGCATGACTGTAATTAAAATTAGATTTTACACATTAACTTCTATATACTCAATGAATAATATTTATTAATTTGATAAATTCATCTATTCATCTACAATTCAGTTAAATTTTTAAAATGAATAATATAAAAATAAAAAAAAAAAAGCAAAAATTATTGTTTTCATCGTATTAATTTATTTTTTAATTACTTAAAATACCTCATAATCTTCTACTTCAAAATTTGTTAGAATTCCTATATCTGGATAATCATCATCACCAAAATTATGATTAGACCAATCATTATTATGACAGAATAAATTGGACCATAATCATCTTTACAATAAACAGCAAAATTTGTATGATTAACATAGCCTAATTTTGCAGTATCCACACCATCTGTAATATTAAACAATAAACTTTCTGTTGTAATTTTCCAAGCATCTCCATCCCAGTCAAATGGATTATAACCTCCAATTAATTGTGTTGAATCCTTAATTTTCGCTACCCAAATTGTGGCTCCTTTATTGTCACAATTTCTATGGAAAGATTTGAACGATATAATAATTCAAAATAATAACGAATATTTCTTCTAGTAAATTGTTTTTATCAATCCATGAAGCAAAAAGTGGAATATGATTTGATTTAATCAAGGTAGAATTAAATTTTAAATTTGATTTTCCTAAAGACGGTAAATCAACTTTATATTTCAAGTTAGGAACAATATAATATTCAAAAGATCATGAATTAAATCTTGGGGTAAGATATCTTTATAACAATAAACCTTGTAAAAGAAATCTGCAGGTTTAATATCATAAAATTGAATTAAAGGAATAAATCTGTATAATTCTTTTTCAATCTTTGTAATATCTTCTTTACTCCATTTTGTTGGATCATTACTCATATTTTGTTGAGCAAAGCACCATTTTAATAAACCCTCCCAAATTTCAATTTCATCTATATTCAAATCATCTCTTTTTAACAATAATTCCAATAAAGGAGATTTTAAATTAATAAATTCATCAGAACTAAATAAAATATTAGGTTCTTTACAAACTTTTTCAAGACAAAAATTCCATAAATCAGTAAATATTTCGTGTTGATAAACAGTTTCAAGAATGCCAGTTGGATTTTGGAACAAAAATTCTGCTTGATGTTCAATCAAAAATTCTTGAATATGAGATCAATGGATAAATATTAAGCTCATCAGCTGCTATCAATAATTTTAATAAATCAGAACCTTGTAAATTTTTCAATTCAATATTTCCACAATAAATGAACCTAAAATAAGACATTCTATTTAATTTTATATTATCTATAAATTTTTAGTAACTACAAATATAAAATTCGTTCTTATACAGTATTATCAGGATTTAAAAGACAATAATAGAGAAAATGAAGTTTATATATATACTCAACCATAAAATATTCGTTTAATCATCGTACTATTTGTAAAAGTAATCCTGAAAACGTCTAAAATATAATTTTTAACTATTCCTTTCCTCTTATATTCTTCGATTAAATAATCTATTTGCTCCTGCCGCTGCTCTTATTCCTCTATCATAATATTATAATTTAATGTAGTTTTGAACAATATAAACAATATAGGATGTCTGCCTTTCCAGTTATCAAAAAATAATTTCAAAGACTCCAAATCGAATTCTAACTCTTCAATAGTAGCAAATTTAAACTTAATAATTGGTGATGATCTTAATAACTTTTCCAACTCTTCCAAATCCGAAATATTATTATTGTAAAATGATAATTCAAGATATATAAGATTTGGACAATTTTGATAAATAACTTAAATGAGTCTTCTAAATTATTAAGATTTAAATGTTTCCAGAAATTAATATAATTAAATAAAGGTCGTTGATAAGTTCTTTATGTAAAAAAATCAATTCCTTGGTTCTTCAAAATATTTCTTGATTCTTTTGGTGAAAGTGAAAGTAATACATCATATAATTTAGTTGGACTACTTTGATCAGGATTTTTCCATAAAATTGGAACGGTTATTTTACACCAGGTTCTATTAACTAAAAGACATGAATAAAGGGATTCATAATCATCTTGAAGTTCATCTAATATTAAGAACATCACATCTTTGTTGAGTTCCACCATTTTTTTTAGAAAAAAAAAATCAGCAATTTTATTTAATACGGATGGCGTTCTTGTGTAACAGTATCACAAGTACTGTACAGTATACTGCGTACCACAGAATTACCGCATTTTTAGCATCTTAGAATAATCATTAACCCGTGAGATAATTTCTAAAAAGCATTTGAAACATCCATTAATTCCAGATAATTTTTATTTTCCTTGGATATATTTTATTTCCAAAAATAACAATAATATGCGAATACGTGTAAATAATAAGAAACTTAAAAAACTATAAATATTTGCAAGTCGTGGCAGATTTACATAACTAATCTTAAAAACGCAGTTATATGGCAAAGAATTTCCCATGCGTACCTATAAAATTTTTATTTGGTTGTATAGTTTAGATTTTTTTGAAAAAAAAAGTTTAAAAATTCAAAATAAAATTCTTTAATTTCTGATTTTTTTTAAAAAAAAACAGGGAATCATCCATCCCTTGTTTGTTTAAATAAAATAAAAAATAAAGTGTAAAAAAGAATTATGAAGGAACTAAAAAAAAATAAAACCAAAAATCAGTTTGAAAGGAAAATAATCTCCTCTGTGTGAGAAGTTTTCACAAAATATAATAATAATAAAAAATGTTAGTAAACAGTAATGTTTACCTTGATAAAGAATTTGATTAAAGCTGTAGT
>QKYT01000629.1:31849-47660 GCA_003550305.1 Glomus cerebriforme
ATCATAATTTTCCAAATAAGAATATTTATTGCATAAATCAAAGTGAGTTATAAATTTAACTCCATTAGATTGGAACAATTTTTTAATGTTTAAAATTAGTAACAAAGAATCATACCATATTTCCAATCCGTAATTTAGTATATATTATCATAATATAAAACATTCTTCCAGGCATAAAAAATCAAATATATTTTATTTGTATCATCTTTTTTAAATTTAACCTGCAGTAAACTTTTCATACCATTTTAGTTGAACTTTCTAAATAGGAATTTTCAATCGAAAAGCTATATCTTAATTCCTATAAATTAAAATTTTTAATTATACATGTGGTTTATTATTATTTTGTAATGCAAAGTTCTTCTACAACTAGATGCATCCAGATAGCTAAGGAAATTCTTAATGAAGAACCTATTACCAAATATCGCGAATGGATTAGAGCTTGATGTTTTCTTTCAAAAGTATCAAATTGCATTGGAAGTGCAAGGGGCTCAGCATTGGTTTCATAGCACCAGCTGGTATAAAGATGTCAAAGAACTCGAATCATGATTGGCAAAAAAGATGCGATAATGGAATCATCATCTTGAAGTATGGTATGATGAAAAACTGGGAAATTGTTATTCCTAGAAGAATCTGTCTGACAATGACCTCAAATGACTATTTAATGATAAATGACTGAAGTCGAAATTTTTAAACTACGATCGACAGAATTAATATAAATAATGATCCATTGCACAAATTCGGCTTTTCATACTTTTACCTATATATGGAAGCGCAAACGGATGACCCTTACTGGTGGCTTGATAAACTTGTAATCAAAGAACCATGGACGAGAAATATAATAACGAATTTTATCGACAAGTTCAGGTATTACGTTATTACGTTGTTTCGTTGTTTCTGTTCTGACATGTTTTAATAATGCAAAAAAAAACATTTGCATAGATATCAAAGAATCGTGATCCCGTATGGAACAGCAGGGATTATAGTGACACCGCCCGGACTTCCCCAAATCTTAGTAATCACAATATGGGACGCTGTTTGTCTCCTGTGGGGATACTATGTCAAGAGAAAAACGAGGCAAATGTCGCGGGCTTATCTTCGCCAAATGCAAAAATGCCTGAACAAAATAACCATGATGATGGAAACAGACGCGGAAGATCGCCCATCAACGACAAACATCACGTATTCGCCTCGAAGAATGACGATCACGAAAAAATCACGAAAAACAAGAAAGGAAAGAAAAAAAGTAAGAAAAAAGAAATCCCAGTTAAAAAAGGCTGCGGATCATTACATGTCTGGGGCACCGATCCGCAGCGGAAAACAAACAGAAACAGAGACGCTGACAAAGATGATGATGTACGACAACAACAAGCAGATAGCGAACTCGAGAGTAGAAAGTATACCAGCATTGCAGTGGTGTCATTCGAATGTTGTCCTAACAGAAGAAGAATCCGAGAATTTGAACCACCCTTGGGGGAACTGTGCCGAGTCGGTTCCTTGGTGGATACTTCAGGAACTACGTGGACAACAGAAGAACCAACGATCCCATGTCATCTTGTACTCCCGGACAATTATTTTACAAGAACTGGAAGTCAAGCTCCCATGTGTAAGATGTCAGAAGGTAATGAACTACATGAATCATTACATGAACATAACAGTTCGATAATGGTGGTCGAAAAGATCAAGAATGAATATGACTGTCATCGTATTGCAAAATCTGTCAGACGTAATATCTTGAGCAAAGAATCATATCATACTTATATGAAAGATATTAAAGAATTTGGCTTTAATCATATCATCATTATCGGGCAACGTGACTATGGAGTGCTTTTTCTTGACTGTTATGGCCGCATATTTGATTGGGACGTTATTAATTTTTTATTATGGCCACTTGGGAATTATTTAAAGAATAAACCGAAGGTGGCATGGGGCATAGAGTACAACGGGACCATTACTGAATTTGAAGTTGTGTGAAGTTTGCTTTTTTTTACTTTAACCTTTTTTATAAATATTTTCTTTTTCTTTCAGATAAGATTAGTATACACAAATTGTATTTTCTGCATTATCTTATAAAGTAATCTATTGATTGTAATGTATTAAAAAATAATGATATATCTAGCGTATCTTGAATCAATTATATATATAATAAAGCTTTACCCATATCAGTTAATAATAATAGCATGATGTGAATCTGTGCGAAAGTAAAAACGATTAGCCAAAAGGCAATTGTTATTCAATTTAATTTTACACAGTTGCTATACACACTCCGGAATAATTATTTTTTATAGATTCTAACAGGAAATCTTATTCTTCTAACTCACATGACTCACACGATCACATTTCTTGGAAGCAAGCGAGAAGAGCTGTTAATTTGTTGTTAAATCATTCAGTTAAAGAATCTGATCTATGTTTAAAATTAATCTTTAGTATATTTAAGGGTGGTAAGCATCAAATAGACTACTATTATGAAAAAAAGGTTTAAAAATCTTCCTATATGCAAAAAATATCATGAGAACCTGATTGGTGAATGGTGGATCTTATCGATGGTCAAGAAAATAAATCATTATTTGATTTGTGATAATATCAAAAGACAAGGAATCCCACTTGATGCCTGAGAGTTTTCGCGATTATCTGAGATGCGCAGTGCAATTTCATGCTGAAAGAATAGTTCTGTGATGTAAGATTGGCATTTTTTCTTTTACTACCTAAATTCTTCCTACCGAAGCGATATTCTACTAAAGTCTTATGAATAAGCATATAGGACCGGAAAAGTATCGCAATATGAATAAGGGCAGTAACATATATTAGTTTTATAAGAAGTCCTACCCCTCTAGGTAATATTTTTTCAACCAACTAGGGAGGTGTGAGGCTTCACGTGAGAATGCTCAATTTTTTGAATGAAATAAATCATTAAAATGCAAGAGAAATATATAGTTAATTGCTTTTTTTTGCTTATATTATGATTAATATATTTTATTATAATTATAATTATTTATAATTATAAATGATAGAATATATGATTATATAATAAAATATGAGATTTAAATTGGTAAAGGGCTTGCAGCTAATACCTCAAGACGTTCATATTCTCTAATTACATCTGGATCTGTCATAAAAGCAGCTCTATCAAGTGCTGCAATTTGGTTGGATTGGATAAAAGGGATTTTTGGACATCAATTAAACCATTGGCTTTCAAAGTAAAAATAAAATTCTGTTTTGTTCATGAGTAAAATTATCCTGATTTTACATCTTAGTTTTTTTGGTTAATGTTAAAGTCCCCTAAAATTATATGAAAGTAGTTGTTAGGAGTGTTTAATAAATTTTTGATATGCGTTACATAGGATTCTGTTAAGACATTAGTCTTTGTGTCGTTGTGGATAGGGAGGTATAGCTGGTAATGCAGATTATTAATTTATGTCTGTAAAATAAGTCTATGTGTAAAAGTCAGCCTTCTAATGTAGATTTTTTTGAAATGTGATTATAAATGTTTTCTTTAATTAATATGGAAGTTCCTGTGCCTTTGTTAAGGCTTGTGTTATCGTGGATCAAATAGATATTGAAGGTTTTATTAGTAATTGGTTAGTAATTTGTTCTGGTCTATTAGGTATTATGTTATTATTATGTAATCCAGTTTCTGTTAGACAGAGAATGTCTAATTTGTATTGTAAAAATGGTTATGAATATTTGTAATTTTTGAACGAAAACTTTGTCGGATATTTAAAGTTCCTATTTTAATGCTATTTACTACAGGTAAAATGTACGGGTTATTATTAGAAGTTGTATTGGAAAGGATTTTTATATAATTTTTCTTTGAAGAATACGATTTTTTTTTTGTGTTTTTATATTATGAAGTTGAGTAAAAGGGTCATTTAAAATGTTAATATTATCAGGTAAAATTTATTATCTATATTTGTTGGGATATAATCAATTGTATGGGGTGTCTTTGAAGTGATATCGGCCATAGCGAGAGAGTTAAAATTAAGAATTATATTAGCTGTTGTTGGTTGTACACTCATTGATGTTAATAATTGTTATGGGAAATGAAACGATTTTAGTTTGGGTTTATCCAGCCAAGGACGTTTCATTTGCTGGATTGGTTTGGATATGGATTGTTATTGATTATTTGGCCAGTATAATTGTTGTTTTCTGTTATAATTGAACCGTCGTCCATGGTAGTAATCGTGTCATTACCATTTGAGGTATGCCCTGTGGTGAAATATTCATTATTGTTGTCTTGGTTGAAATTGAAGTGGTTACGTGAAGTGTCGATATTCGTGGTGAAGTCATTTATTAGTTTATTGATTACAATATCTTATTTAATATTTAATTGTAGGTTAGTTTCTTTGATAAGGGTGATATCTTTAGATGTATCTAGTAATTTGGTTTGTAGAACTTTGACATTATTTTGTAGTTGTTTAATGATATTGGATTGTGTTTGAATTAGGTTCTTCAGTTGTTTAATTTTATCGTTAATTTGTAGGACGTAGATGGGTAATTGTTTGATCGGGAAGGTTGATATATGGGATGATTAGCGTTAGCTAATTGATTGTTATATTGATTATAGTTTGTATGTTTAGATAATCTGGGTGTGTTTTGAATAACATTGGCGAATTTTTTGGACCAATCTTCTGTTAGCATGGGAATTTTGTGAACAAAATTAGCCACTGTTGCTTGAATGTTGTTAATGTTATTACAGTGGTTGTGATCGTGGTTAGTGAGTTACAGACTGTACAATGGTTGCTATTTGGTAGGAGAACGTAGATTTTTGATTTATGTATGGTCATTGAACGATTTTTAGGAATAAAATCATTGAACTATGTATACATATGCTGATTTTGTTCTTCTCAGATTAATGAATGGGAAGGTGCAGAGGGTGTTGAATGTGACTGTGATTGGAATGCCCATAATTTTATAATGCCATTGTGTACGTCAGAAATAGTTCAGAAATATTCATCAGCTTGGGTTTTGTTAGGAACAATCCTGAGAAAAATGTTATCGTATTGAACGGACCATATGTCTTCAGTAATAATTTTTTCTAATGATTTATTAGATTTAAACTCAATTTTGAGTTGTTTTAAGAATGGTTTATTTTTCCTATTTGAATTGTAGTAATTGGAATTAGGTCATTTAACTATTTCTTCATAAAATGAGATAGGGCCTAATTCATTGGTAATAAAATCTATAATGTGTTGATTATCTATATTTTGAGGTATGTCTAATAAACGAATGGTATTAGTCCATTTTTGTTTGAAGATCGGTTCAATAATATTCACGAGGTGTTGTTGTTCATATATGTAAAATTTGGCATTTAATTCATTTATTTTTGTATTGTGTAAACTGTCACGAACCATTTTGTCATTGAAGACTATTTGAGTATTTTTGTGTCTTTGAAGTTTTGTATACCTAAAAATCCTTCAAAGGTAGTAGGGAATTCTTTTTTTAAAACCTGTTTGATTTCCATTTTGAGAATAGTTAGGAGGGAATTAGGAAAAGAATTTAAGGGGGCAAAAGTGATAAATTGATTGTGATTATGTGTTAATTGAATATCTGTGATATAATTGTGATATCGTATCTTTTGGAGCGAGAACTATCTTTATTCGTGATTGATGCAGAATAAGGGGGCGGATTTGAATTGTTTTCCATAGTGGAAGTGGATATTCTGTTGAAGTTATGTGGCATGGAGATCGGTGCTAATGTTAAATGTTTGGTCAATTGTAGAACTTGAATTGTAAACTTTGTTTTTTTCCTTTGTTAAGTTGATCAGCGGTCTTTGTATTAGATGCAATAGCATGAATTGAGTTGTCTAGTGTTTGTTCAGTATAATTGTTAGGGGATTCTATTATGTTGATTATTATATGGAATTTGATGATCAGATGATAGTGGGTGTTTGGAATATTTGACAGTGATATAGGATTTATAATATTTCGTTAATTTCCATACTGTTGGGTGTATAGGTATCATTTATTATATTTTGTTTTGTGTTTAGGAAAGAGGTTATGGGCGGGGATGAACTGAGTATTTGTGGTTGTTTAGAGGAGCTTCTAGGTGTTTTGCAAGAACTGTTACTAGTTTGAGACATTTTATATTTTATATTTTAAATTTTTTTTGTATTTTTCTATTATTTTGTTATTGCTTTGTTATTATTGTGTTAGTTACTTTCGAGTTTGTATCTGAGCTTTATTCGTGATTAAAAGTATTGTTTTCTATGAAATAATGTATTGAAACTATCAAGTTTCGTAAAATTACTGCAGATTTTTATTTTTTTAACAGTTTCGGATAAAGAGTTTTTTTTAATAAAATACAGTTATATATATTTCATTAAATGTGGCACTCATGTGACATAATTTTGGATGAATAGATTTTCACAACTACTTGCGTTAGTAAAAAATAAAAAATAAACATGGAAGTTATGTAAATATCACGTGATTTTTAGCGCATCAATCTAAAGAATTTTCAAAAAACCTTGTGTATGGATTGAATATATTAATATAATTTCTATAATTTCTATACTAATATAATATCAGATACAAATCATATGACATTAATGGAACTCATTGTCATTACAATGAAATAATTAAAATACAGAAAACTTTTCTAATTGATTAACTAAAATTTCTAAATTTGACAACAAAAATAAATCTGACATATTTTTAATTGATGTGAAATTATTCAAAAGCAATAACTATTATTAATTGATGAACACTTTAAGTGAGTATAATTATTTTAGGAGATAAAATAATAAAAATAATATGATAAATTTAAAGATCCTCAAGAAAGTTATAATAAATCTGAAATTAATCATTAAATTTAATCTGTAAAAAAAAAAAAATAAAGAATATAATTAATTTACTAATTTCAATAAAATTTGTTTTATAAATAATTTATATTTACCTCGAGAATTAATTTTAAGTTGAGTAAAATCAATAGGTTCTATAGATACTATAAATACAAACGATTAACAAATAGTATTACATTATTTTAAATCATAACAAATAGTTTAATTACCTGAATATTCTTCATGGTCACTTGCATTTTTTTGTTCGGGTAAATTATTAAAATTCAATAATCTACTTGTGTAAATAGCTTGAGGATGTGTAGTATAATTAAATTCAGTATTAATTGATGATTTTGTACAAGATTGATGATTTTCATTAAATTCATCTGCTTCAACAATTTGTTTATATATTTCACTATCCTTTTTACTATAATAATCTATTGCATCCCACCATTGATTAAATCTTTCGCATAAATATTCTGCAGTTGGTCTTTTTGATGGGTCTGCGTCTACACATTGTTTAAATAAATCATCTAATAATTGAGGGGCTTTAATATTAAGTCTTGGTCTTAAGCCTTGGCAGATTTTTACAGCTAAAAACTCATCATGAGGCATATCATAATAAGGAGGTAATCCATTAGATACTTNATACATAATAATTCCAAAGCTATAAATATCACTTTCTTGTGTATATTCTTTTCCTCTCAAAACTTCAGGAGCTACATATGGTAATACTCCATAAACATTTTTCTTGTACTTTTCTGATTTTTCATTTGCCGGTTTACATAATCCTAAATCAGTAATACTATAATTACCATACTCTTTATTTACATTTAATACATTACCACTATGAAAATCTTGATGAGTTAATCCCTCTTTATGGATATCTCTAAGACCATGTGCAATTTTACGTAGAATAATAATTTTATTTCTCCAATTATATGTATTAATACTATGTCTTAGATCACCATTTTTTGCATACTCCATTACCATCATAAAATCACTTGTTTTAGGATCTTTAGTAATGCCATAAATATCAATAACATTTTCTGAATAATTCATTTTCAAGTGAAACTTAATCTATAGAATAAGTAAAAATTAGTTTCCATTTTTAAATATTTATTAAAATCATACATTAAAATATTTACCTCGTTTAAAAATTCCAATGTTACATCTTTTGAATTATTTAAACTTTTTAATGCAACTTTTCGATAATATTTGTCCACATATATTAGTCTATCCCATTGATTAATTTCATAATTCCAACATAATATAAATCCATCCTTCCATTTTGCTTTATATATTTTACCAAAACCTCCTTTTGTAATATATTTAATATCATAAAATCCATCATATTCAATCCATTCTAATTTTTCACCTCTATTTTTTGCATTAAGCTGAGATTCTTGAATTAATTTGTCAATATCAGAATTTCCGCTTGTCCAAATATTGAAATATTGTTGAAAATGTTTAGCGTTACATGATTGACACCATTTCCAACCAGTATTAGGTTGTTTACATTCTATACATAAACCATGTTCTTTATAACGTTCTTTTAATTCCTTATTTAATATTAGTTTATCAATTAACAGTTCTTGTTCTTCTGTTAGTCTATCACGGTCAAAATCTTTTATTTGTTCAAATATATCATCACTAAGATATTTTTGTTCACTTTGGTGTTTATTATAATGAAAGAAATTTTTAATGAAATCCATAATGTTACAAAGTTAAGATATTTGACAGGGAGCAGGTGTAAAAGAAAAGATAAATTTAAAAAATGTGAAACTGACAAAAAAGAAGAAAAAATTTTTTTTTTTCATGCTTGCGTGTGGAAGGTTTTTATTTTCTTTTGGCAAAATTTTGTGTACTGAAAATGGAACTAAAATTACAACTGACATTGTCTTAAAAGGAAAGATCTACATGATTTATACTTCAATCGGATATCTGATATGTTGATCAAAAATTTCTAGATTGAAATATAAAATCGTATGATCAATTTAAAAATAAGGCTCACCAGTCTATCACCAACTTGGTTGGTAAGTTTTGGCTGAGGCAATAAATGTTAGTCTAAATAAGGAAAGAGAATAATGATTACCGGTTTTAATTGACAAGATATCTTTTTTAATTGTTTGTAACTTGACTTACCGTTGACAATTTCAGTGTAACATTGTGTATCATCAAAAAAAAAACGGGAATCATGCTTTGACAAATGAAGCAATTAAATAAAGAAATTTGAGAAAAATATTTTCTTTTCATTGTTTAAGATTTTATAATCAAAAGAAGAGTTTCTTTTAAACAGGTTTGCGTAAAAAAAATCATGTAAATCTTTCCTTTTTTGGATAATTTCTGATAATGTCAGCCAGAAATTTATTACTTATTTTAGTAACTGACTGACATTACCGTAATTCCGGCTCTGAAAAAATGCGTACAGCTAATAGTAAATTTTTTTGGCTGGACCAATTTATCACTTTTTTTAAACATTACACACGCTAAAAAATTTGTTTTATATTACGTGTAAGGTTTTCTAAATCGTGTATTAACCAATGTATCTCATAATGAAAGATAAATAAATGTGTAAATGGAGAAATTTTTTAAGATTGTACGATTTTTTAATTTAAAGTTAAATGTTGAAAAATTCTTCCCTGTTTTATTAACATTTATTAACATATTTTGAAATGATCAATAATATTACAATAAATAAGATGAATGAAAAAGTAAATTGTATAGAACCAAGTAAATCATATTATTTTCTTATTAAAAAAAATTGGACTAACTTCTTTTTGTTCCTTAATCAGTTCATCTTGCCCTTTCTCAGACAAAAAAAAAATGGTTTTGAATGGATTGAAAATGAAAAATATAATAATGATTTAATGGGAATTCATACAAATAGAAAAGGCTTAAAAACAGAGTCAAAATGACTCTTCCTATCAATGTTTTGATCCAGATTTCATGGATTGTCAGATTTTAAAATTTAATAAATTTGATATTGCGACTAAAATTTTTAAAATAAATGTTTTTAAATCCAGGTTTTTAAATAACTATTTTCATCTGTATTTTAATAATTATTCGGCTGATTCCACCTATATCAAAAACACTACTTTCCTATCAGCTAAGAATAAATTTAACTTTACAAATTCACTCAAGTTAATATTAAAAACTAGGGTTAGTATTTTTATTCCCATAAAAAATGTTTACTCAAATTGGATCCCTGACCAAAAAAAAAACTGATAATATCATATAAACTATCATATTAGATATAAATGAAAAATTTTTAAAAACTGGTTATAGAAAATTATTTGATTTATTTTCTAGTTGAATTGTTGAAAGTAAAATATTACAAAAGATAGATTTATTATATATTATAAAAGAAAAGAAAAGAATAATATGGAATTTAAATTGGTAAACTTTTATGATTAATAATTCTTCAACAATTAGCTTCTCTAATGATTTTTGATTTTTAAACAAAATCTTTGTATTCAAAACTTCCAATCATTTTTTTATATTTGACGACTTAATAAAAATTAGCTTATCATTTATTTGAGGCACAAGTTCTACGGTATATTTTTTATATTTGGATCGTTATCAAAAATATATTATAATATCATAAATTCATAATGTTCTTTATCAAAATTTTAATATAATTTGAGAAGGAAACTCAAAATGAAATTTTATTCTCAAATAAAGCACAATGTTCATTTCCTAAATCAACCGAATCTATATAAATAAGTGCTACCAGCTACCGCTACCAAACATCTAAATTGAATAAATTGGAATAAGACATAACACATTAGCACAGCAGTCTCAGAAATTATTCTTTGAAATGAATATTTAATAACAATTAATAATGCTACTGAGAAGTTCCATCTTGTTGGTGGACCAATTAACTTATTTAGTAGTGCTGATTTTTAGAAGCTACAAATTACAAATATGAATATAAATGATAATTTATACCAAACATAAGTTTTGTCTTTAACTACCAGGGGATAGGATCATCTTGAATCCATTTAAAGTAATTTTCAACATTATTAATGTATTTTTTAATTATTCCTTTTACTTTATATTCTTCAATTAAATCTTTTATTGACTCCTGTATTATTTTTACTTGCATCTTCACCCGTACACCTATCCAAGTGCCTTTCTCTACAATCAATTATAGTTTTAAGTGGTATCATTATTCTTTCTAAATATTTAAATGGATTATTGACATTGATCAATAAAGCAGATACAATATAATAACTTTAATTTTATCCAGAATATTTATTTTAATCATGATTTTAAATAAGAGCTTATTGAAATAAAAACAGATTGAAAAATTAGATCAAAATTAACTAGTACTTTAAAAGATTTTAATGATTTTTTTGGACATCTGAATTTAATATCATCAATCGAATTCTTGAATTAAACAAACACGAATGTGTAATATTTTTGCGATTTTTACTGAATTTTTGTGCAATATAAATTGAAGATATATTATGATCTGCTTTGTACAGATTGAGGTTCAATTTGCTGTATTTTAGTAGGAGAAAACTCTATTGTACAGTATGTGGTATTATAATTGTTTAATTCATTAATTTTTTTTATCTCTGTAATAATTATTTGCAATCGATCATTTGCTTTCTTAATTCTTATGTACGTCCAAGCATTTTACACATATCACTTATTTTCAATATTTAAATAATCTTTTATTCATTAATATTAATTTTTAAAATTACATAAATTTATTTTTAGTTAAAATAAAAGTTTTAAATTGTAAAAATTGGATTTGAATATTGAAATTATATCTTCTACTAAATAATAAANTAAAAAATTAATGTTTTAACTATATGTTTCCCAAAATAATACCATAGCTACTTGTTTCAGATTTATCATATATCTATTTTTAAATTGATCGATTCTGATATAACCATCAACCTTACTTTATTGTTTTTTAATATTATTTCTCCTTTTTTTGTTCATAATTCATATTTTCATGGATTCACTTTAGATTTTGATATATACTTTAAGTTGTAAAATTTCCTGTCTTGAATTTCCTTTTACGTTTGTTTAATCCATGAAAGCAGTATAGTTTATTGTATGTTGGCTCGTTTTGCTCATTTGTTTGATCATTTCCATATTCTTCTTTTAATTCCATTTAATTTTCTACTATATTGTTGGTAAAAGAGTAATTGCCAATGGTGAGAAAATAGTTGATAAACTTTTCCTTTGTCCAACCCATCTCATACAGTGAATTCTTCAATAATTTTTTGATATAGTTGTTAAATTATTTTGATTATTTTAAACATTGAAAAATATAAAATAGTTTGATAATAATTTTTTTTATTAGGATAAATGATATTTTTAAGCCCAATTGAACGTGCAATATGCCTCCTTTCAGCATCAAGTTATCCAACGTTCTGTTTTAAAATGTCCATTATTGGTCTTACTATTTTTTTCTGCTGATATTTCTTCTTAGTGCATTTTTTATAATCTGTTTGCTGACTGGGTTATGAAGCTTTTCTTATGTCCATAAAAAGAATCCAATTTTAATAAATGGCTTTACTTTCTTATTAACAATTATTCCAATTAAATCATTTTTGATTTTTTTTTTACAATAGCTTCCATGGTTTAATAAAATCACTTTTAAAAATCATTTAATCTTCACTTTCTCCAAATCTTTGTATGAGTTGGTAGTGTTGGTACGTGAGCTCATAAATAAAGTAGTCTAAGGAAATGGAAAGGGAATTCTAATCTAAACCAAACCAGCCAGATCTGACCGGTCTTTCCTTGCCTGATACGAAGAAGACTTCTATATACAGTATAAGGAAGAGAAGAGGAAGTTTAAAGGAATTTAAAAAAAAAATACCAAACCCGCCAGATAGAAGATACTCAACTAACTGACTGGTATTACTGGTTTCCTTGCCTGATAGAGGAAGACCTCATATGCAGTATAAGGAAGATAAGAGAGAGTTTAAAGAGTAGGTGTTAAAATGGTAGGGAGAAAATAAGCTAGAGGAAATAAACTTAGGATAATAATTAGGATTTTAAAATAAGGCGAATGAGCTCTAAGGAAGATGATTAGAAAAATAATGTGGAATTTTGAAAAAAGGAAGTATTTAAATATTAAGATTATAAAAATGAGTCAAAATCACCAATAATACAATAATAAACTAAGCATGATAAGTCACATCACGCAAAATTCTGATCATTCTATTAGTTCACATAAATAAAATTACTATAGTTTGTTAATGACTCATGATTCCTTACTAATATATGTAATTGATAAATTATGCATGATTAATTAAGGATTAAAAAAATTCAATTAATAAATTAATATAATTAATTACATAATTTAAAAAAAATATATATATATATTTGCATAAAGTATCTTTACGAGTATCGATGATTGATATAATTTATATCCACTAAATATTCTTCAGCTGAAAAGACTAAATATTGTAAACTGCGGTATATTACTTTTATTCAACTGTATTGGTGACTTATTCAGATTATACAAAACAAATTATTCCAGTTATTCCTAAAGTGATTGCATTAGTAAGAAAGTCTATTTTTTGTGTAAACTGTAAAATATGAATATGACGTGTTTAATTTAAGATGGGGTGCGTGGTATCAAAATTTCTCACGATTATGATACAATCATGCATATTTGTACTTAAATTAGAAAACACCTTCTGATTTCAATAAGACCCGGTATGAATATTTTTTATAACAACAAAGGTTTAGTTTTATTATTTTATAACAATCAATTTGCAATATTATTTTTATTTTTATAAAACTAATACATAATTGTTTGATGAAATTTATTCTTTAATAAAAAATAAACAATTATTTACTAGTAATGGAATATGTAGATGGTGGTACCCTTCGAAGTTATTTGAATAAAATTTCAATAAACTTACTTGGGATAACAAATATAACTTGGCATACCAGTTGGGTTGTGCTGCATCATGCTTAAATTGTACTTCATGACTTGATAAATATTATAATTGTATTAAATTATAAATTAGTATTGTAAATTTATTAATCATTTTATTATATTTATTATAGNATTCCTGTAATGTATTGGTTCATCAGGATGTCATCAAATTGGCGGACTTTGATTGTGATTTAGANGCTTCTTCAATCCTTTTTGATACCCAAGTTATTTGGTGTGGTTCCTTATATTGATCCCAAAACAGCAAAAATCAAATAAAATTAGCGATGTATATAGTGTTTGTGTATTGCTATGGGAAATATCAAATGGAACCCTACCATTTTTATGATGAGACAAATAATATTGGTTTAATTTATGAAATTACACAAGGTCAGAGAGAAACAATTGTTCCCGATACTTCTAATAATTATAGGTTTAATGATTTTAAAAATAAAATAAACATTTTATATGTATTAACAATTACGCGTATTACATAATATTTTAACATGTATGTATATTTATGGGAAACTTTAATTTTTATTCAAAAATTTAATTTTTTTTTCTATTTTATAGGCTTTGCAAAAACTGTAATCAAGAATTAAATGACTTCAACAAGTCATATTGTTATAAATGCGGATTTCCTGTCCGTTGCAAAATTTGTCAATATGTTTATAAAAAAAAAAGAAACAAAATTTTGTCCAGAATGTGGCGAGTACACAAAAGGATCTGTATCCACTAGCAATTACTCGAAAAATACTCTTAATTATTCTAAGAATCAGATTAAAAATCCTAAAAAAAAAGAGAATTAAAAGAGATCGTCCACGCAGTTAATGACAAATATAAAGATAAAGATATGAGTTTAAACCAAAGGTTTAATAATGCAAAAGAAAAACATAATCAAATTCGATCTTTTTGCACTAGAAAATCTAAAATAATCAAATAAAAAATAAACAAGTAATTTATTAATTTATTTAATTTATTATTTTATTTATTTATACATAATTTTTAATCAGTTTATCCAATATATTATTAATAAACTCCATTTTTTTGAAAAGATTTTAACGGTTAGTGTCATGGTGTACGATCAAACTAAAACAAAAGGTATTTTATATCCAAATGCTATCAACAAAAAAGACATTAAATGTTTAAAGATCAGGTAAAATTAATATATTTATTGCTTTATTATTTTAATTATCATATTTTGTTATTTGTTGACTAATAAATATATAAATAATAGTTCCCATACATTGAAGGTGCAACAAATTGCTGGTTAGGAGATGCAAGAGGTATTGAATAATTTTACTCACGTTAACAACTTAGTAGGTATTATTTTACTATTTTAGTATATAAATATATTAATTAATAAGTTACTAAAAATATGGGCGTAATTTATTTTTAGAATTATGATGTTTAATCCAAATTGTCAGATTCAGAAATATATCCAAGTAAAAAAAAACAGAAAACCACTACAACACAATTTTGGAAGATCATTCTCATGCCCACCCGCCAAATATATTTCTAAGAACCATCGTGAAATTTCTGTTTCAGATGATCATTTTCACACCTCCAAACAGAATCATTTTCAAACTTCTGATTATTTTAATACTCTTGAAGAATCTTGCAAGATGCAGATGATTTATTAAAAACAAAAATATTATACAGTATATAATATTATATATTTGATAATAAATCCTTTATTATTTATTGATTTATTTTATTTTAGGCTACTATGGATGTTAAAAATTTTTTCAAAGACCTTGGAATAACGAAAAAAAGTAAATGTTATTTCAACTATATATGATATTTTTTAAAAAATTATTTGTTAGTAAAAGACTGACTTAGTGTTCCAATCCGTTAAGGCGTTATCCGGATTGTTTGACGGATATCCGTTATCCGGCGGATAAACGGATGACGGATACATTAACGGATCGGATAAATCNGATGANGNATAATAACGGATCNGATATGTNNGATGACGGATAATAACGGATTCATCCGACGGATATCCGACAATTTTCAATTTTTTTTAAAAAAATAAACTACGTCCCGGCTGACTAGGCCTTCGTTATAAGCAAATTCGTTAACGCATATAACGAATTTTTCGGTATAGTCATATGACTTATCGATCT
>QKYT01000063.1:16253-49908 GCA_003550305.1 Glomus cerebriforme
TAGATTAAAACCTTAATACTTATGTGATATGTGTAAATTGACCTGCTCTACACTTCACTTGAGGAATAAGAGAAGATTTAGATGGCCAATTTTAATTTCCCTTATAAGTGAAATTTTGCTAATATTTTTTAAAAAATTTCAGATAAAATATGTTAATTTTCACAAAACAATACTAATTAATACCCTATTTTTTTTTTATTTTTACTTAAAAAACATCGTAAATTTTATTTTAAAATATTATTTTTGAAAAAAATTATTTTATAAAATTAACTGTAGGGGACGAAGTCCCCCTGCATGTGGCAAAATGCTAGTTATATTTTAAAAAAATCTGAAATAATTTTCTTATATTTTTTTGTGATTTTAATAATTTTAAAGTTGAATCTACCTAAGAACAAGAAGTACAATAAACATTATTGTTATTATCAAAAGTATATGGAAATGTTTTAAGTGCAAATAGTAGAAATGATAATCAAGATAATGAAAACAATAAACATGAGCAAGATTTTAATGGTAATTGTAATATTTTTGTGTAAATTTTTAAAATTTGAATTAACTTGTATTTTTTTGTGACCTTAATAATTTTAAAGTTGACTTAATGAGTCACTCATCCAATATGATTCAAAATGAGTAATTGGATTTTGAAGACGTCTTTAATTTTTCAGTATTTCAAAATTTCTTCAAGTAATATGTAATGCATTAAGGCCAGATTTTTCTAACTCATAGTTAAATAGATAATCAAGCAATCTGCGAGCTAATCTAGCTAAGCAATGAAATGGGTCTTGTGGAATTTGCAAATATTGATCACATGACAGTTTATCTAATATATTCAGAATTAAACATAACCCATACTCCTGTGCTATACTTTTCTTTATTGTAATATTTCTTGCAACTTGGATTATATCAAATATTTCATTTGTTAAATGATGGTACTGACCATTTTGAAAAATGTCAAAATTAACATCACTCTGAGAAATATTACAGGTATGATATCCATATTCAGCATTATGTTTTTTGACACCAGTAAGATCATTTTCCTGTAGAAGGACTGCCGTAGCCCACTCCAAATCCTGCTGATACTCATACTTGTCCATTTTTAGTTGACATGAGTATACCATTTGTAACTTTTTCATATCTTAAACAAACTCTTCCATTACATTATTGAATTCATCTTCAAATGGTACAAATGAAATAAGGAAATGATTTCTTAATTTCTTTCATAATTCCTGATTCATGTTACCAATTTGCATATAAACTCCTCTAAATGCTTTATTTGTTGATTTGGTAATTTATGTTGAAGTGAAACTGATCAAAGTTTCTGAATTATATCTTGAATCTGATTGTAATTCTTGATTCCTCTAATCATATCTCATTGTTTTATGAATTTTGATATTTTTCTTTACTCTTTATTGTACCAAGTAATTCATTAAATTCTCTTGTAAGATGTACACGAAGCCAGTGATCAGATATTGTTTCATCTGTTACTACTATTTCTGTAATTCTACCTACACGTATTCTTTAACTTTGCAACTTTTTATATATTATCCAATTGCCTGCCCTAAATGTAGCTTTATTATAATTTATAAGAGTAAATTAAATAAACTGGTTAATATATAAAATTTTTATATTGATTTAAAATTGTTAATAAATTAATTTTAACGGCAACTATACTTACCATTTCGATAAATATTTGTAGCTAGATATTATTAATTTAACTATGACTTACTTTTACATAAATTGTTAATGGGAATTCTATTACTGAATAAAATATTTATGTAGCATTAACCTAACTTTATACTTTATGCATTCCAGGAGAAAGTTTTCAAATTTACTGATATTTTTATAATTAGGGATTTTATGGAACTAATGGACAAGTCTTAAACCTCCTTTTAGATTTTTTAATTTCAAAATTTTTTAAGACGTAATCCGACCGCCAGAGATCATTTTTTGCTACTGTGTATAGAAAGTCGTAGGTTAATGACTAGACATCAACCTAGTTAAATCTATCCTGACAGATCCATATAAACGAATATGTAATGTACCGATGTACAGTATCATCACGGTTGAATAAGAAAAAAAAATTAAATTTATGCCATTAAAATTAGCAAAATATCATTCATTAATAAATTTTTTTAAAAAATTACATTCTTTGGAGTGATTTTTCAGGCTAGGGAATTTTTTAATTATATCGCCAATAATAATAAATAGATTATATGCGATTTTGCGTAAAGTAAAAAAGGAAGATTCTTTTTTATTCCAAATTATTCATGTTTTTGTACTTTTTATTCAATATACAAAGAATAAAGAATGAGAGAATCGTTATCGCATACTCTAGATAAAATAAAAAAGATATTCTGTTCCTACTAAACAGCAAGTCTCTAGATTCCTCTCGTGCGACTTATGCGAAATATATTATATCAAACTGGAAGGTATTGAAGAGCATTAAATCGTAAAAGTATACTCTTCTTCCAATTTTCTTTGAATTGCATGTTAAGGTCTGTCAGTTCTGGAGGAAGAAGAGAAAGTATTTCATTGTAACAGAATCCATGATCATAATCATAATCATCCAAGGAGATACATTAGAACCTTGTAAAATCATTTTCAAATTATATGGAAATTGATAAATTGCTTTGCGTAATAGGTTTAATCATTGTTCATCAGCAAATTAATCCTGTTAAAAAAAATCAAAAATAATTTTAATAAACAAAATATAAAATTTTAATTACAGGAATATATTTTTTTATTTTACGAATGTGAAAAAATGTTAATTTGTATTTTTATTCCATGTTTATGTAGCATATTCATGGAATTTATGCGAATAAAATTTTTTATAATAAGGTCATTGGTATTGGGAAATGACGGATGAGATTAGACCATCCCCCATCTGGAATTACTTTGCATTCAATGTTTTTTGAAATAAAAGAATTTTTTATAATTTGAGGTATAATTGGGCCGACAATATAAAGTTAATGTCGGATGACGGATATCCTCGGATTATCCGATTAATTTGTTTTTAATGATAGTCGTCCAAAATAATTCAAAGTCTGACAGAGGATAGATTTACCGGATCACATGTAACTCAAACCTTATGGTTTAATATAAAAAATTAACAAATACTAAAAATATTCCCAATAGTCAATTTTTTTTTAAAAAAAAAAGTAGGAGGAAATTTTTTCATCTCGAACAGTGTAAATATTTTTTTAAAAAACTTCTTTTCTAAACTCTTCATAGTTGTTTTGTGAACATGACATCCTTTACGTACAGGTTCTGCTTTTGTTTGCTTGCATTAGTTAAATGAGAAATGTAACCTGAAATTGGTAAGGAAATAATTTGTTATTAGTGTGACCAGAAAATCGATCAGTATCCGATCCGCCAATCTATCCGAGTACCATTTTTCTAGACAATGTTAAGGTTGTTCAAGTGTATCTATATGCAATAATCATAAGATAATTAAGTTTGAATTAAAAATTTAGTAATCGACAATCCAATCGGCAATTTGTGAATTAGAATTTGATATCAACCGTAAATTATAAACGAAAAAATTTAATAAATTATTTAGAGTTTTATTATCTGTTATGGTTAGAATTTCCATAAGACGATAGGTCGATCATATAATGAAATAAACTTTGTGCTATGTAAAATTAAATGCAATTAATTTATACAGAATATATAATGGAAAAGTATTGGGCAGAAAAAGATGTGAGAAAGTACATTATTGAACATTGATTGCTACATACGAATACAATAATAAATTAAGACAAAGACAAAAAATTTTTAAAAAAAATCGACTTTTTACGTCGCACCTTGCACATTAACACAACTTTAATTTGTTACTGAGTACGAACCTATTAAATGATAGCATAATTACAATTGGAATATATTAAAACTTGTTATACGAAAATAGTATTTTTTTTTTTTAACAAATATGTGTGTTATGCTTATTACGGATTAAATAGATATTGAATTTTTTTTTTTCTTTTTATAGAAAAGAATCCACCCAGTTATATAACATATCCTCCTTCTAGAAATATTTTAAAGTTTTGACTAATTTAAAATATTGATTTCTTTTATAGAATAATTTACAGCAATTTATTTTAGTAATTAAAGGATTTACGCTCACAAAAATGGCGTGATAAGGGATCAAATGAATTCAAGCTGCGCATAAGGTTTGATAAGATAGTAAAATAAATATCCTCAAATTTTTACTGCACGTCAAATTCTTTTTTTTTCGGGTTGATTTTAGTTCAGATTTATTATTTTTTTTTTTAAAAAAAAAAAATCACTTTACGTATAAATATTTTTTTTTTCTTTTTTACATACTATAACACTTTCAAGCAATAAACATGAATCCAACACTTAACCCAGTCAACCAAATCCGTAACGTACGAAACAATGAGAACATTTCGAATGTTCAACCTTTTTATCAACAATATAATAACACCAACATTAGCATGCGGCCAACAACTTTAAGTCAACCCATCCAATATTATTATCAAGCACCTTGTATATGTCCACAAGAACCTATACATCCACAAGAACCTGTCGTATTGACTGAATATTCGTTCTTTTATAGACCGCCTAATGATATTCAAATTTACGGTATTAGTTGTAAAGAAATACCAATTTCTTTTGAGCTTGTATTTGAGCTCTTAAGCAACGATAATAATCAAAATTATGTTCGGTCCAATAATTTGCATGAATTTCATTTTCTCAAAATTGAAGAAAAAAAATGTTACAAGGTTACTTGCGAAATAATTTCACACTCGTCAATTATTCAATATCTAAATAAAAATATTCATGGTATTGACACTAAACAGAATGAATTTCAACAGCAGCAAGGATTTTCTATAGAACTTAAAGAAAATCTTGAATATTATTTGAAACAGTTTCTTGCAACAAATTAGGTTTAAAAAGATGATATTTTTTTTAGCGTTAAATTTTTATTATTTTATTATTTTTATTTTTTTATCGTTATACTTTAAAAAAACCCAGCGAAATAACTGGTTACTTAAGTCATAATTTCCGAATCTCCCCAAAGTTTGTAATTTTTTTTTTATAAATAATTTCATTTTGATAATTACAAATTTGTTAAATATGTAGATGATATCTCGTATCGCTGTTACATTTTATCTAATTTTTTTAAGTTTTTATTAGATTCATACCTATATTCTATGTTCATAACAAAAAAAAAAGAAATACTAATAATCTAACTACGATACTGAACACCGCTCAAATATTCGGTTTGGCACGGATATGTTGAACAGATTTTCACTTAACGAATTGAGGTTATCTGATTTTCATTTATATGCTGTATCACTAATTTATAAGCGTTAAAAGATCAATAATTTTCAGTTTATAATTTTTGTTTTTACTGTTTCACGTCTGACACGTTGTAATTTGTAACACATCATTATGCTAGTATTCATCTTCTAACTCAATATTTGCTTATTATTGATGTTTTGAAATTATGATTCTATATTGTACATAAATTATACTATGAAATATGATTAAGTTCTTCAAAAAAAAAATAATTTTTATTCTAATAAATCATAAATAAAATTACAATAAGGTTTTTATTACATTTATATAATTTTAGATACGAATATATACTGTATATATATATATCCGGATACATTATCATTAAAGCTGATATAGTTATAAAGCGTAAAGCGTCACATTCCCACTCATACTTCATCTAATAAACAGCTCATAAACGCGGTAAATTACCCCTTTCTGCTTCATTTCTCCTTCAGGAATGTGTTCTAGGATATCAATTGATGCTGTGGATTATTGACGTACTATTTTATTGAGGAAAACATTATCGAGTTCGTTATCGATTATCGCGTATTATTGTATTAATTTTATGAAAAGAAATCATTTCTCTTTTAAAACAATGATTTTGTATGGTAATAATAATAATATCAATTCCGTATATATATATATTTACGGTCAAAGAATGTGAAAATATTTTGCACGATCATTGTAAAGAGTCCATGATCATATCCGAACCTTGTAATTATCTTCTTTAATACGATTACTGCCAACTTAAAATTATAACTCTTATTCTAAAAGTGTATAAAAAAAATATCAAATTTTTGCATGAATGAATTTGTAATATTTTTGTGATTTGTACTAAGCTTATCTACAATTTCAATAGATGGATTCATTTACATAGATATTTGTCAGGAGAAATATACAAAGTTCAAAAATAATGCATAAAAAAACGTTATCTTCGCATGTTATGAAGTAAACATTCGGAAATTCGATTCCGTTTCTTATCTTTATATGTATATATTTATTTTTAAGAACCATTTATTTAAAAGGAATGACATTTTTCAAAGAAAATACGAAACTTCTTGAATATCAACTTTAACGATTATATCTGTCCAATGATTAAAAGGATGACAAACACAAATATTTATATTAAACTAATATAATTTTTAATTATTTATTTCATTTAGTATTGCTCAGATGATTGTCACCGTACCAGCATCAGGGTGAAATAGATTTATTGGCTAATGTTGTGACCATATTTTAAGGTTTGGAACAGGGTCATTTTTTTTGACTAAAACGTTTAAGGTTAAGGACCTTTAATAAATAAATTCATTGGTATTTAAAAAATTTTTTGTTAATCGATTTATGCTTTATTTGGGGATGAATCTTTTAACACAGAAAGCAAAAAAAAGCAAAAACTGCTGTCGCAAATAAACATTATCAATTCTAGGTCAGTCCAAAAAAAACAAATAAACAAGTGAAATCGATCACATTTTTCTTAGACGGAATATGTCCATTGTTAAAATGAATTGAATTATATCATAGGTCCTTTGAATAAATAAATTATTGACACATTATAACATTTTTATAAAAAAATATATATATATATATATTTTTATTTTGTAAAAATTCGTTAAGCCACTATATATAACGCAATAAATTTCTAACGGCAAATACTGTAACAGCAAAAAAAATTTTTCAAGCTACTTCCAAAAAATTCATTATTCTGGTCACACGAGTAAATTCTAAATGAAAGTATTTATTTAGTCACGATTTACGAATTAAAGATACAATGTTATGTTGTAGCCCAAACACTACCATGTCCCAAATCAAACTTGGGAAAACCTTATATCCGAAACTTGACCATGTCCCAAACTAACTCAATCTTAAATAGTAGTTTGAGACGTCTTAAAACATTTAAAATTTACTAGTTTTGTTTGGGATTTCGGACATAGGATTGTCCCAAGTTTGATTTGGGATATCCCAAGTCGGATTTGGGACATGGTTATATTTGGGCTACAACAAAGCCACAATATTTCAGGATTTTTAACTTTCACCTCGACCTGCACTTTTCTATAGTGACGAAATCTAATAATCGTGTAGATCGATTCTTTATTTCAAAAACAAAAAGCGAGAGAAAAAAAATCAATAATTCTTACGCTAAAAAAAAAAGTTAAAAACAGATACGTCACAGAAATGGGTCTGGGTACAACACGCGGTGTGACATATAATTATATTGGCTAGAGTTATGTCATAATGCGGGCCGAGTGATTAACTGTAACGCTAGTGTTATCGGTGAAATGATTGTCGGTGAAACGTCTGTCGGTGAAATGAATGCGACCCCATGCAATGAATGTACTGTATGTCGTCAAATTGTTGATCAAGATATTTTAAATGAAATTCGATTAAAATTACTCATGAAGTGATTAGTATATTTTATTTTCGTTTAAAAACTCAACAAATCATACCATTGTATCCAAAGCAGGGATCATTTTCTCAAAGTTAATGAAAGAAAATGTCACACGTTAATTGTTCAGAATTTAAATAAAAATATTCCATAGTATTAAAATTAAACAAAATGAACTTCAACAGCAGCAGGAATATGTATAATTTTCTAGCGAATTTAAAATCTTGAATATTAGCATCAAATTAGGTTTAAAAGATGATATTAAATAGTTATTAGATAAGGCGGTTCAATATCAGCTTAGTTGTACACGCTGCTGACGGCTGTCATATGATTTAATGTCAGAACTATTTAATAAAAAAAGAAAGCATAAAAATCGTCCAAAAGAGTAGAGATATTATGACCAATATACGAACTAAATATTAAAATTCTTCAAATTTTCTCCTTTATATATGATCATGTACGATGTGCCAAACACGCATCAATGAGCAAGTTAAGTTGAATATTTGTTAAACTTAAATATGATGGAAAGAAACATGAAACAAAAAATTATAATTATTATTCTATTTAATAAAATTGTCACACCAGTGTTTAGGAAATTAGGAAAAGGTCAGTAAAATTTGATATTTTCGTTTATTTTTTCATAGAACAATATATATATATATAATTCCTTGTTTTATTATTGCTGGTCATTGAATCAATTTCATCTCCAACAAATCTTTTTTAGTGTGAAAGGACCTGTCTTTGGAAGGACCTTCACACCGCACCAGTATTACACCCACTCATATAATGTATGACCGAATTATGATATGCAATATTTGAAAGCCGAATTTTTTACAATTGTATGGTTGTATAAATGTCTTTTTATGTTCCGTTATCGAATGAGATATCACGATGATAATTAACATCCCACATAAAGAATAACGATTTGTTTTATAATTTTTTTTTTTACAAGATATTATATCACTTTTTAAAAGAAACACTTAATCCAGTCAGTAATATACGAATCAATTAGAACGTATCAGCTTCTCAACTATCTTACACATCAACAAAATTATCAAGTACATTATATTTCTTCATACCCTCCCCACAAGAAGCTGTTACTGTATATTGACCGAATACTCGTTCTTTTACAGACCGCTTGATGATATTCAGATTTATATAATAGTTGTAAAGAAAATACCGTATCCCAAAGTTGGGGAAGAAAATGTTACAAGATTACTTGTGAAATAATTTCATACTCGTTAATAATTATTCAGTATTTAAATAAAAATTTCAAATTAAACAAATGAATTTCAAAAGCAGCAAGAATATGTAGAAAATTTGAAGAAAATCTTGAATATTATTTGAAACAGTTTCTTGCATCAACTTTTGTTTTATTTTATTTTTTTATCTTTAAAAAATGGCAGTAAGTAACTAGATACTTACCACTCCCCATTTACCTCTAATGTTAAGTCGGCTCGTTTAAGAAGCGCGGCGTCCCTATAAAAAGAAGAAAAAGAAACGTTAGAGTTAATTTTTTAATACTACTTTACGAAGAAAAAAAAAATTTTTTCTTATAAATAAATATTTTAAAATACAAACTTTAAATCCCGAAAGAAAAACCAAACACATTATACTACGGCACTTAATAAATAATGGAAACATGTTAATATAGTAATAAGTAGTTTCCAAAATTAGATGTATATTAAAAATATAAATTTTTTTCGTGTCAGATTTGACCGACTTTCCTTGACCATCATTTTATATTTGTATAAAACATAGAATTGGTCCGAATACTGGAGGGAATACATGTTTTACACTAATCTAATTGATCGTTCGAAAAAATAGTTTACCTAAATTTTAGTTTATTAGGTTGGAATCAATGTTAGCATCGTTCGAATTAAGTGTGTAATTTATTGATATCAATATATATTTTTAGAATACTTTTAATTTTAATGTCAACACATCGGCCTAAATCATCGGCCCATTACAATAATGCCTTAAGACAGTACCAACGATACTTTCCTAATTTAGGCCGATGGGTTGATTTGGGACATAAGTCGATTTGGGCTACAACATATCCATGACAAGGATTAAAAGACTTGACGATCTTTGTCGGTTATTCACTTTTTTGTTGCCTCAGGCGACATTTTTTAAATATGTGCTACTTTTAAAATTTAACTTTGCATTTATTTTATTATCTCCAAATTTAATAACACCAGAATTTCCAGAAACTAAGTTCTCGTAAAATTTCGAAGTTAATCTGTAACAGTGTTTAGTGCCTTTATATTTATAAAAATTATAAAATGTATCGCTAAACATGAGAAAATTTTTGATAAAATAATTATATATATATATTCCGGGATGATTTTACAAACATTGTTACTTTTTTTTTTTAAGTCTTATATAAATCTTTTAGTTTTCATGTTAGAAATTTGTTTATTTTCTTTCATAATAAAAAACGTGACCTTTTTGTAGTTATAAGATATGTGATCGAACGAAAATTTTGAATTTCTTTTTTTTTTATATATATATATAAACGTGCCATTTTTTCGAAAATAATCATAAAACGATGATTGTGGAGGTTGTATTGTCGTTGATCGTCATAATTTGGTGGTATAGACGTATAGTACAGAATAACCGATAATGTAAAGCCATCGTTAATCTTTCTTGCAGGTAATGTGATGATATTGAGCACGAAATCAAAAATTTACCATGAATTTCAATTAACAATAATGCATTCATTAAACTCCTGATTAGTCCTAGTCGAAGAAAAAAAAATTTAAACGGTACATAATTAAATATCATTTATGAGTGAAATGGAATAATCCTTCATAATAATCCGATCATATTATACATAACAATAGTTTATTGTTTCTACTTATAGAATTCTTTGTCGAAATTAAGAAACATTCAGATTAAATATTTAAGACTGTTATGGTAAATTAATAAATTTCATTCTAACTTAATATGATTACGTTTTAATTCTCTCACGTGAAATTTAATTTTTTTTTACTAATTTATTATTGGATATTAATAACCAAATAAATATTAAAGGGGTAATGAACAGAAAACAAAAATTCCCGCTTTCTGCTTGTCATTTTTGAAATTATTATGATCTGCAAGAAGGCTTTACGTACATAAATGTTTACTAAATATTTACCAAATGATCATTTAGTTGATAGAAAAAGGTAACCCCTTTACTAATTGATTTTAAATTTTTAAATTTTTTTGGAGTTTTTTTTTGAAAAAAAAAAAAANAAAAAATAATAAATAAATAAAATACGTGATATTCGATAAATTACATAATAAACTTGTATGACCTTTTTTTCTCAGAGAAAAAAAAACCCCCTTTTTTTTTTTAAAAAAAAAAAATGAATAAACTCAATCACGATTGTCTTACGATAATATTTGAAGTAATATATAATGATAAAAACTCTTTATACCCTTGTTTATTGGTATGCAAGCTTTGGTGTAAGATTGTAGTACCAATTTTATGGAGAAATCCATGGGAAATTATAACGAAACCTTTTAGTAACTTGAAAAAGTTTGAAAAAGCAAGAAAATTCTTTATTATTATCCTTCTACATTTACCCGAAGAATCGAGAATGTTATTAAAAAGTCAGGTGATTGATAAACCTCAACGAAGAATTCCTTTATTAAATCATATACTAAATTACATATTTAAGAATCAAAAAATTGATATACTTAAAAGACCTCAACAAAAATTCTTATTTAATTACATCAGTTTCTGTAAATATATTAAGTATAAAATACATCATTATGGTCCAAATCTTTATGAAAAGATTTTTCAACATTATGATATTCGACAAATTAGATTATTGGAACAAGAAATATATAAACTTTTTATTAATAAATGTCATAAAATTAAATTCTTGGATACTATTGGAGTTAGACATCCATTATATAGATTTCCTAGAGCAGAGATAAGTCTTGCAGAACTTCACGAGTTATATTGTAGCAGTAAGGATGATTCTTCACTTTTCTATGGATTGGCTCAAATTTGTAAATTTATAGAAAAGTTTTGTATTTATCTTACATCTTCAAATTCTGGACTTGCAAAATTAATTGAAATGCAACAAAAGGTGAAATATTTGATAATAAAAAATCATATAAATGATATTACACAAAATGAATATGGAGATATTGATCTTGCAATATTAAAACACGCTCATAATCTTATTTATGTAAGTTTACCAATAGAAAATTTTTTATATTTTTATAATCATCTTTTTCCAAAATTGATTAATATAAAAAAATTAAAATTATATAATCAAATTTTTGATATTTTTGATATTGAATTATATAAGAATCTTTTTGATCATCCTAAATTTCAAATACTTCAAATTAATTTATTATTTTCTGCTACTTTTTATGTTGCTAGTAGAATTATTCAAGAATCTGATAATAATCTTCAAATAATTTTAATGGATTTTAATGCTAGTCATTATACTGGTCAACTTCTTAATATAATTTCTCAATATTGTTCACAACTTAAATATCTTAGAATCGATTTAGATGATATGTACCTTCATAATTTTGAACAAGTTTTATTAAATTGTCAATCATTGGAAGGTATATATATTTATCATTATAGGGATGGAATTTATTTACCTGAAATTGGTGATAAATTATTAAAAATTTTAATAAAATCTGCTCCTTCTAGTTTATATAAGATTGATATTGGTAGTTATAATGTTTATAAAATAGATTCTTTAACGAAATTTTTTGAAAATTGGGTGGGTAGAAAATCTCTGTGGTTATCTTCGATTAGTATATATGATGATGATAAAATCAATAATAATTTTAATGAAATGATTGAATATTATAAGTTTTTAGGAGTTATTGAAATGTATAAAGATTTTTGTTTTATTAATGAATTTAAATTTAATAATAATTTTTAAAATAGTCTTGAAATCATTATTATTATGTTTTATTATATTTATTTATTTAAAATAAAATACAGGTCTTCATTTTATAATACGAAATATTCTTACTACAATTTTTTTTTGTACATGATTACACTGATTACACGTGATGCTGATTATTTGCATATGACTCATATAATCCATATGAATATGAGTCATTTTGAACTGATTTTATTATAATGGTATAAATGATTAAGAGTCACATAAATTACATCACATAAATAATGAATTTAAAAAAGTATATATACCCTTAGTCTTCTATAAATATACAATATTTCGGATTTCTCTCTCGAAATGATCACTCTTTTAGAGGTTGTTTTGACAATTCTTTTCTTCTATAAGAGTCCTGGATATTGAATTGCCTTTAGAGAAAATGATGACGCAAATTATATTAATATTGCTTAGTTTTCTCTTAGTCTGAAACTGTCCGATGGTTTTCTACTTTGGCCCATAATAAGTAGAGGGTAGAGCTGTGCGCCTTATGTATAGCATTTCCTTTAACATCATCTAGTGTTATCTGTAAAATTCGCCTGGTTTTTACGCAAATGTATCGTTCTTATACGCGTACGACATACTTTCTACTTACTTTCTTATACGACCTATATATAAACAAATATGCATCGTATAAGAAAATAGCACCTGATCGTATAAGAACGATACATTTGTGGTTTTTACTGGGATTGTATTAAATAAATTATTTGAAATTATAGTTACTGGAGATTTAGAATAGACTGGACAAGTAGTATAGTAACTGGAAAGTAGTGTAGTGACCGGACAAGTAGTGTAGTAACCGGAGAAGTAGTGTAGTAACTGGACAAGTAGTATACCGGAAAAGTAGAACATAGATTTTGTTTGGATACATTATTTGCTTTATTAGACAAATGAAAACATCTTGGAATTGGTTTGATTTTCGATTTTCTATTTGTTTTTTTTATTAACGTATCACTTTATTAACTTACTTTTGTTTTTAATGATTAATTAGACGAATTGGATATATTAGGAGGAGTTAAACAGTTAATAGATGTTGGAATCTTGTGATTGATATTTATTTGGTGGGTTTAGTGATGGGTAGATATAGTGGTGTGATACTCATCGGTACTCGTTGATTATTGGATACAGATGTAGGAGGGATGGTAGAAAATAATAGAAAGATATTTCATCAAATTTTAACCCGTAAAATTCCCAAGCAATGACGAAACCATATGTAAAGTATACTAAGCATGGTAAAAATATTGTATTTTGAATATAAACACTTATTTTAACTACCTACTACCTAGTATAGAATTGTGAAATTTCT
Source organism: Glomus cerebriforme (assembly GCA_003550305.1). Classification (NCBI taxonomy): domain Eukaryota; kingdom Fungi; phylum Glomeromycota; class Glomeromycetes; order Glomerales; family Glomeraceae; genus Glomus; species Glomus cerebriforme. The sequence continues at coordinate 30,157 of QKYT01000063.1, forward strand.
TTCGACTATAGCGATAGCAAATAAATACATGTATTTTATGTGAAATCACTTGAAAAATGTGTAATGTTTATTTGTAACTAACTCATACTATGCAATGGTTTTATTTATTAATTTAAAGTGTAACAATGTAATGATAAAATTTAAATTTACATTATTGGTTTATGACTAAAAATAAATAAATTAATTATAAAATATATTGAAATTTACATTAATTTTTTCTAATAGTGCCAATCGAGCGTACATTCAGATGTACAATTTATATATTGTGTACTGTATACTGTGATTATGTCTCCAAAAAAAAAACAAAATAAACGAATTTAAGATGATCGAATTACAGAACTAGAAAGAAGATGGGTTGCAGAAAGTTATTTAATTAAAGTAACATAAAAGTTTTGCAGTAACATACCATTGAGCAATCAATGGGATTAGTGAAACCAAAGGGATTGAAACTAAAAGAATAAACTAATGAACGTAATGAACGTAATAAATTAATGATAACTGATAATTTAAACAAATTTTACTTGATATTATACATCAATTGAAGTTGGCAATAATCTTTCCATGTTTAGAAACAGGTATTAGAAGATTTTTAGGAATGAATTAAGTTTCATAACACTAACACAATTCACATTCTGAGAAAATAATTTGTTCAACATATTCAATAACTGATGATGGAGAATTATTATCATCAACTTTATAATTTTAAATATCATTTAATTTAAGCTATTGATATCCTGAAGTTAGGTTCATTTTATCCTTGTAGTTTTGTCCTTGTTATTTGAGTAGAATTAAACAAAAGAATTCTCCATTTAATCAAAGAGATTTCTGTGATAAACTGTTTCCATTGATTCCAAATTAACAAATTTAATAATTTTCATATTCAAAACGATAATCTTTAAAGTAACTAACAATATTAAATTTTTAAACTTTGTGAAGATTTTCAATTGGAATTAAATTTTAAAATTAATTCACTGAATTTAAATTTATTATATTTATTATGTAACTGGACTAATTACTTGATTTTTTTTTCAAATAAAATTTCTTTATTATTTATAAATCGTGGATAATATGGCGAATCATAATTGACGATTTATTATCACATTTAATGGCGCGATAAATCTAAAAAATCAAGAATTACAACCAATTTTTTATAATTATATTCACAAATCGCTAACTTTGAATCCAGTATTTGTTTTTTTTACTCGTTCTTTTATGCCTTTAAAAATTTTTTCTTAAAAGAAAGATAAAAAAACTTTGTGGAACATTAAAAAATTTGCTGCAAATGCTGCTGAGAAAAATTATTTCCTTTGCATGTATTAAAAAAATGTGGCACGATGATCAAAATACAGTACAATTACATTAGCTGTGACATTTTTAGAGAAACAAATTTTCTTTGAAAGATCACGCTTTTTTACTTGCAATTTATCTCGTTCATTTAATAAATCATTACGTAAGTTAAGGAATTATTTCAAACATTTAAAATCATAAGGTCGGAATCCAATCTAATACGAGATTCAATCGAATTGATGTGCCCCAAATCATATGTCCCAATCAAAAATAATTACTATATAAGTTGGGTGTGTCTTAAGGCATTATAAAAATGGGCCAATAATTTAGGCCAATTGTCAACTTGAGAAGTTGGAATCCCTGATTTAGCACCAGATTTGATCATATCCAAATAAAGAAATAAATTAACTTATTCAGTGGTGACCAATCAATAATATTATATGGCGTAATTATTAAAAAATTTTCTTCTCAAATATAAAAATGTCATTCCAAAACAACTTACTAAATAAAGAACCATTCAACTGTGAAAAATGTGGTAAACAGTATACTGTTATTCTTGAACAGAGTATAAATGGTGTGATTTTTGTAAGGTATTAAAAAATTTTGCAAACTGGACCAGTGGGAATAAAATAATTGATGATTTTATTCGAGAGAAACAATTAAATATTGATGAATATGAAATACTATTCGAATGGATACCATATGATCAGTTTAAGAATATTAAAGAAATAAACAAATATGATGAAACTACATTATATTCTGCAATGCGGTAGAATGGTCCATTATATCTTGACTGCCATGCCGCCATGAGGGATTGATGAGAAAATCTGATGAAAAAGTTGATTAAAAGTGTTTTTATAACTCATAAAATATCACTAATGAATTTCTAAATGAGGTATAAATAAGTTTTATTATTAATTTAACGTTGAATACTTCTTAATATAGTAATGATTATATTTTTTAAATAGGTTAAAATATATAATAATGATGTTATATATGGAATATCTCAAAAACCAGATACAAAGGATTATATTATGGTTCTTTATAATAATTATTGTGAAGAATGTGGTAAAAAATATACGAATATAAGATATAAATGGTGTAATCAATGTCAAATTAATAATTTAAAGAATAATTATGGGACAAGTGGAAACCAAATAATTGATGATTTTATTCAAGAAAGACAATTAAAATTTGATCACATTGCGATGTATTATTTGAATGGATACCATATAATCAGTTTAATGTTATTAGGGAAATAGGCAAAGATAGTAAAACTATATTATATATAGCAATATGGAAGAATGGTCCATTATATTTTGATAAAAATAAGGAAGAATGGACAAAAAAATTCCGATAAAATGGTTGATTTAAAATATTTTTATAACTCACAAAATGTCATTAATGAGGTATAAAAAGTTTTCTTATTTAATTTAACGTTAAATACTTATTAATATAGTAATTATTTTATTTTTTTAATAGGTTAAAAAATATTCAATTAAACGTTATAATAATGATACTATATATGGAATATCTCAAAAACCAGATATAAAGGACCATGTCAAATTAGTAATTTTAAAAAAAATTGGACCAGCGAAAACAAAATAATTGATGATTTCATTCAAGAAATACAATTAAATATTAATAAATGATATGATGCAGTATTTGAATGGATATCATACAATCAGTTTAATATTATTAAAGAAATAGGTAAAGGTGGTTTTGCTACAGTGTATTTAGCAATATGGAAGGTAGGAGGGTCCATTAGTTTACGATGATAATGAAAAGAAATATACAAGAAAATCAGTAAATAAAAAGGTTGCTTTAAAATGTTTATATAATTCACAAAATATTACTAATGAAGTTTTAAATGAGGTATAAAAATTTTTATTAATATGATTTGTATACTTTTTTTAATATAATAATATTTTCTTTCCTACTTTAATAGGCTAAAGTACATTCAATGAAGGAATCTCAACATATTGTTAGTATATATGGAATATCTCAAAATCCAAATACAAAAGATTATATTAAAGTTCTTGAATATGTAGAAGGTGGAAATCTTAGTAATTGGGCAAATAAAAATTATAAAGATTTTAGCTGGGAATGTAAAATTAGTATATTAGCCAGCACATTATATGGTCTTAAAGAAATTCATCAAAAACAGATGGTTCATCGTGATTTTCATACAGGAAATATACTGATTAATGGTAATAACAAATATTTCCCATATATTTCAGGTATGGGATTATGTGGAGAAGTTGGTAATATAGATGAAACAAAGATTTATGGTGTTATGCCTTTCGTAGCTCCCGAAGTACTAAGAGGAAGACCCTATACTCAAGCAGCAGACATATATAGTTTTGGTATGTTTATGTATTATATAGCAACTGGAAGACAACTTTTGGCAATTGTGCACATGATCAATATTTAGCATTAAATATATGTAATGGAATTATGCCTGAAATAACTGAACCACAAGCACCAAAATGTTACATTGATTTAATGAAAAGGTGTTGGGATTTACATCCAAGCAATAGACCAAATGTAACTGAAGTACTTGAATTAATTGGTTTATTTTATGATTCATACAAGGAACGTAAAAGAGGACAGCAATATTATGAAATTAAAAAGCAAATTGAAGAAGCAGAAAAATACCGACAAGAGAATCTTTTAACTATCGAAAATGATAAACCAACTACAGCTATTTATACATCTTGGTTACTTAATCCTTTTACAAAGAATCTTCCAAAGTATAATAATAGTAACAATAATTCAATAGAAATCATTGACTTTACAAAGTAATTTAATTATATTTATTAATTTTAAATTACATTTTTCTGCAGCTTTACACATTGAAAATAAAAATGATCATAATAAGTAAGAGGGATAAAATGAGGAGAAGCTTCTTAATTGTCATGATGTTTCAAATTTTATGATCAAAATAGAAATTATGAGTCATAACTTTGCTCAATAAATATAAAAAGATACCTTTTTTTCATTTATTTTTAAAAAAATATTTTCATCTATAATCTTTTAATAATCTCTTAACCTTTGACAAGAGTTTTTTTGTATAAATAGATAACGCTCATCGCAAAAAAAAAACCTAATCAAAAACAAGGAGATGGGTGATTTCCTTGTACTAGATTTTTTTTTTTTTTTTTTTTTACTTTAGTTAAACAAAATGATATGTGATTATTTATTAGATTTTCATTTTTATTTATTTAGAAAAATAAGGAGATCTCCTCAAAATGATACTATCTATTTATTAAGTTACAAAAAAATCTAATTTTAAATTATATAAAATGAAGAATTAGTAAAATTTGAATATTTCCATTTCTTCAATTGTAAAATTATTTGTATCTAAATATTANTTTCATAATGTTTATACCGGTAATAGTAATTTAGTTATTTACATATTTCTATAATACAGTGTATATACTGGTGAGCTTCTATACACTATACTCAACATTGATAAAGATACTACTAATTGTATAATTAAATATTTTTCGTGCAAAATTTTGCACTATATTATTGTAATAAATTCTTAAGAATTATTCAAATTTGTGGTTGATATTTAATAAAGTTATGTTAAAATAAAAAATGGATTTATTAAATTTTTTTGCGACGGAAATTTTAGATTATCTTAGGCATTCTTAGTTGCGTTTCGAAGTTACCGAAGCAACAATTCATAAAATTAATTTCTCAATTTGTTAAAGTATTTTCGAAATAATTTCAGATTAATATCGTACAAATATGTTTTTTTACGTAATCTGATTTTAAGGTTCAAATAATACGCGAATTTGTTTTACTGTAGCCTTAATTTTTATTTTCAAAATATATAACTAATTCTAAAAGTTTTTTCTTATTCGAAATATTTCAACATTAAATCCTTGCCAACTTATATTCAATTAATATATAGTAGTAGTTAGTACACAAACGGGAGAAAGTGATCTAAAATTCTAAAAAAAATAATGCTGAATTGATAACCAGATGTGCAGTTTAAAACAAATGAAACTTCATAATTTTAATACCAAATGCTCTATAATCATACTTAAGCCATTGATACACGCAGTTTTGAAGGAAAGTCATTCTAATAATTTATTGAAGTTTAATTCATTTATTAATATTTTGGTCTTATTTAATTATGTCAAGTTGGATATCAGTCACCATTAATATTATCTTGCCAAAAATTCACAATATATACTTATATGCCATTCATAAATTGGTAAATTATAAATTTTTCAGTTGGAATAATTACTAATGACTAAATAATACAAGCTAATCCCAAAATCAATAAATTAACCAAAGGCTCCAATTAATTTAGCAACTTCCTGATGAATTTATTTTCTAATTTGATTGAATTCTCTAAATTTACATAGAGTTTTACATGCATCATTGGAAACCATTAGAAATCTTAAAGTCCAATGCAAATCTATCTCGATCAATAAATTTAGATGAATATTTTCTCGATGAATACCTTTCTATATTATTTATTCTAAGGTATTCTTTCTTAATAAGGCTTGGTAATTGAAAATAATATCAGTACGAAAAACTTCAATTATATTATCTAGTTAACTATATAAATATATTCTAATATTATCTCCATTTTTGATAAGTAAATTTTCATAACTTATTTCCATTGTAAATCTACCAAATACCTCTCTATCTTGTGGCTTAAATTTGAATTATTTACTAACCATTTTAGCTTATTCTAACGGATTGAATGATTATTTTTGCTTTAAAAAAAGCTTCAAATTATATAAATTAGTAGATTTTTAGATTTTTAGAAAATTTGTGGCATAAACACAATGGTGATTCAGAGAAAGTTAGACTACGCAATATTACATAGATATTTCAATTTTTGAGAATCAAGAAAAACACTCAAATTAATAAAAAAAAAAGTTTCTTAAAATAATAAATTTAAATACCTAGATATAAATTTATTCAAACTAAACTTTATTTATTCATCCTTTTATTTGAAAGCAACCAAGATAATGTAATAATACTATTGGATGAAGTTTTGATGATAAATTATTCCATTCTGATACCTCCAGATATTTTGTATCATTTACTGTAAAGCACAAGTTTGTTAATTAATATTTAAATGAACAGTAATCTTTGTACCATCTTTAAATAGTGGACTGTCAGAAGTAATACACTTACCAATACTAGCTACCATCCAGTAAATTGACCTCTAGCAAAGTCTTCATAATTAAAACTTTCTGATACGCATATTCCAATATAAGAATTTGTGTAGACTTCTCAATAATGACATTCCATTCAAAATACCTTTATTTCCTATTTTCATATTCTAATACCTTGAAATAAATCACTTGCTGTACATACAACTCTTCCATTATCCTAAATAATAAGATTTGATCCACAAGCTAACTTGTAACTTGTCTCTAAGACATTTCTTGAATTTCCCTTGAATCTGTATTATTTGATCTTGCCAATAAATAACTAAAATTATTTTAGGCAGAATAATTTTTAATGGATCAATAATATCAGCCAAAATTTTACCTTTAATTTTGTTGTACTAATTGATTTAATCAAACGATCAGTAATAAAGTATGTTTTTAACTTGGATTGAATTATCTACTTGTTCTAAGGTTAGTAATATATTCATAAAAGATTTTCATTAGAAACTTGTTTTGCTGCAAGAATAACACTATATCAAAAAACTTCATATTCTTCATATTCTAAAGTTGCAAAGTGCTTTTCTTTCATGTATACATGTTAAGTGCAGTAATAGATAATCGATCAAATTCAATAGTAATCAATGGAGTAATTGCTACTGCTTCAACAAAAAAAAAAATCTAGGAGATCTAACAATTGAAAATAATCTGTAGCATAAAAAAAACTTCAATTACTATTTTTAATTGGCTTTTTTTGCCGAAATCCATGTTACCGATTGATCCTATATACTATACAGTATAGTAAGTATATTCTAACATAAATTCCATTGCAGCAAAATTAATCTTTGGAAAAGAAATTCCTTTCTTTCAGTCCATTTCCATTATATAGCAGTGCATCAATTACTTCTGATCTTGCTATTAAAATTGCTCTGCAACCATATATTAATATCTTTTCATCATCACATAAAATTTTATATCACTATATTATTGATTATTTATTAACCATCTTAAATCTTTTTATAATGAATATCTTTCTTGTCATTTTTGAGATCTAATTTTTTTAAAAAAGAATTTTGTGGCTTATTTGAACAATTTCTTTAATTCTAAAGAATAAGAATAAAATAATATTTTTTTTTAGCAAGCTTAAAATAATTTTCAAATAAACCTTTGGTAAATTTATTAGAAAGATAACTTAAAAGATATAAGATTTACCTATGGTTCCAAACTATCCATCAAAAAGAACAAAACTGATGATAGATGATATCAAAGTTGAAAACTCACTCAACTTTGTTCTTCAGTTTCCTCTATTTCTGACACTTTACTTCCTTAACATGAATGTTTTGCTTGAAAAAAATTTGAAAGTGGAACATGAAATTATTTGGTTAAGTTTAATATCTTAAATATTATTATATAGTTTAGATTATATAAAGTTAGATATTTTATAAGGTAATAAATAAATAGATTTTACTGTATGTAATAATATATTAGCAAATAATTAATTACCAAACAAGAAAATTATAAAAACCCTCCAACTGATAATACGTTGGAAATGCTTCCTTTGGTGGTAATTTACATTCAAGAAATTTATCCCAGCCATTCATGTACTCATAACTGCAATGATATGCACTTGAAAGATTGGAAGCATCTTTAGAAGCACTTTTGGAAGGTTTGGATGCACAATCTTTTTAATAAATTATTTTAATTGGAAAATTCCAATCAATTTTTTTATTCTATTGGAAGCATAAATGCAACATCACTGCTCATAAGGATATACTCCTTTCCTGAGATAAATCTCGAGCGGGATCAGAAATTATTCATGCGGAAATATAGGGATAAATCATAAATCCTTGAAGCGGCAGACTCGAAATATGAAGAATTTCGTGTAATATGATTTATATCAAATTTGGATACGATATCATTTGAAAGTAATGCAATTTATGTTTTAATATTCACTTTATTCATATACTGTAAGCGCAATTAAAGATCTTTGGGCCAAACAAAAAATTCAGTTGACGCAAATTTCATATTGAACTTTAAATAACTAAAAAAAACCCTTTTAAGATTTGTCCTATCTTCTCAGCGCTTTACCCTAATATAAATCTAATTAATAGATATGTAATTTATTTCAACCATACCAAAATACTACATAATAACAATTCAATAATCATTATTAATTTCTAAATAATCTGTTGATGCGATTATTTCCCAAAATTCTTCAAAATGCTTTTTAAAATTTTCATTAATACCAGAATTATTTACATGATCTATAGTATTCTCAAATGCTTCAATCCATTCTTCCCTTTCATTATTATCTATTTGATAATTCATCTCGTCAGGTTTTTTATTTTGGGAAGTTTTAACTCCTGGTCTATTATATACATATTCAATATCAAAAGGAAATTTATATTTCAATTGTAAACCAAAAATCATTGGTAAATATACTCCAAAAAATGGTTTAAATATTTCTTTATTATCAACTACTTTTAAATATTGTAAATAATTTGCTTTAAATGGAATTCTTTCGTTACAAAATTCAAGATAAATTGAACAAATGGAATTAAAAGCAAGCGAGGTAAGATGCTCCGGAGTTTCCAATTCACGATTTTCTTGTAATTTTATATCTATCCAAGTTCTTGATTCAATAATATCTTCAAAACATGTTTGTGTAATTTTAGAATTTGGGCCAAAACTTTTAAGTACCCAGTAATAAATATTTGAATGAACCGATAATGACCTAATTTTTAACGTTTTAAGTAAATTAACATCAAATTTAAATCCAACGCCGTAAGATTTTAATGCGTTATCCAAAGCTTCTTCCGGATTATCAATTCTTTTAATTAAAAATTCCAATAAATCAATTTTTCTATGATTTCTTTCGGGTCTAATAGTTTGAGTAAGACAAGTGCAAGCAATAACGGATATTGATTCTTCACGAATTTCTTGAAACGCACCCATCAAGATATCCCCAATTTCATTTAATCTATGTTCAAATAAATAAAATGCTTCTTCTATAACGGTTACAGTTAATTGAAATCCGAGATTAATAAGTTGTTTTAAACGGACGACAACATTATTCACAACGGGACATGCCCAACTGATTGGTGGAGTAGGTGGAAATAAAGTTAAAAGAGCACCTTGCATGACAAGTTCGTTAACATCACTACAGATTTCATGATAACCGATTTTTTTCCATAAATTAACTAAATCGGGATGAATCAATATTGCTCTAGCCACGACATTAAGCTGACGACTATTTTCAAACCCATCTTTTGGCGGATAATCTTCATGAGCTCTCGTTTGCATTAATTGAATATATTCTATCGAATCTTCATAAACAGGTTTTGGACGAGGTGGGAAAGGTATAAATTTTTTATTTAAAATTAAATCTTCAATATTATGAAGATTTTGAAGAAGTTTTTGAGGAGCGTCATTAATAACAAGAGGACCTGCGGATAAAAAATGGAATAACTCCATATCATTTCCTTTAATTACAAGTCCATGATCATTTAAAATATTATATCCTTCAGTAATTAATTTAGTAAAAATTGGCAAAGGTAAATTACTTGCCCAAGGACAACGTAATTTTTTTTGGAAGGAGCGGATTCTATCAAAATCAATTTGATTTACATTATGTTGGATTTTAAGTTCAATAAGTTTTTCATCATAGACGCCAAAGTGCATTAATAAGCGCTGTATAAAATATCGTGAAATAATCGCGTTTCTCGCAAATAAAGCTTGTACAATATCAACTGTTATAAAGCTGTTTCCTAGTCTGACGGCATGGAAAAGGGCGTGCGATCTACCATACTTATAGATTAACCATTCCGCACGAACATGAGGATCTTGTGAAGTAGCATACCATTTTCGATCTGTAAGGACAAGTGAAATAGGTGTCTCTATAAATTTAAATATTTCATTTCTTAACTCGCTATATAATACTTGCATCTCGAGAGGAAAGGAAAAAAGGCCGAACAAAAAAAAAGGAAAAAAGCCATAATTAAAAGAAACTCGCAACATGTAAAGGGGTATTACCAAAAACGGAAACCTAACAAAGAATTTTATTTCCGAAAATAAGCATCGCTTTTCACATAATTCTGGCCAAGCTTTGTATACAGATTCTGGCCAAGATCGACATAATGCGGGCCAGTGATGCTTATTTCGAGATGCTTATTTTAGGAACTAAATAGATTAATGTCACACTGCAGTAACGGTTATTGAACTTAAAATTAGTCTAGCCTTTTTTATTCGTGAAGGGTTTTCACAACAATATGAAATCAATAAATTCATTCAATAATTACTAAATTTAAATCCACATTTCATTCATTTCATTCCGAATGGAATTATCTCCTTATAGTTATAACATGAATGGGCTGCATAATTATTTTCAGTACATGTGTAATTATTTATAGGATTTATATAATATCATTAATTATTTTTAATAATATAATAACGTAAAAAAATTCTTTTATAAATGTATTGCAATAATATTGTTAAGATGTGACCAAAATGTTTATATACGTAATAACTAACGAGGACGTTTTGCGACTTTATGAAACAATTTGCTGTCGGAAATAAATTGGAAGAAATCATAAATGTGATCACAAAAATGTTGTGACACGTTACTTGATTCTTAGATTTTCGAGTCTTTTTATAAGATTACTGGACGGTACACCATAAAAAAAACAAGGGGTCGTTTGTTAAATACACGTTGACAAATCAGCTCATTGATAATCATTATGTACTGTATTATAAAAACTACTGTATACTGTATATTAAAGTTCAAAGGTAGAAGTAACGCCTACAATTAAAACCTATACATTTCTTATCAAACCTTCACATTTCTGATCATGCCCAATAAGAAAATATACAAGTTCTGCAAGTGACCAGGGAGTAGGTCCCAGCGCCGGCATAAACCGACTCTTGATTTTAGTTAGAATGTAGCAGGGTGAGATAGCGAAGTAATATGTTTCGAGCACCATTAATATCCCGATCAAGCTCAGCTGCACAATTGGGGCAACGGAATACTTTGGATCCTCCTAATTTTTGATGGATATGACCACAGCATCCACATGTCTTACTGGTATATTCTTCAGTACATACAATTACCCGACACCACGGATACTCACGAATCTTATGTAGAAGAAATTGGCGAAATCGGAAATGGGACCATGTTAACATCATCCGTGCAGTCTTAGAACGAATCCGCCGTTTTCCACGTTTAACCATTCCCTGTGTCTTAAACTCAGGCAACAAAATAACACGATAACTTTGACACAGCCATTTGGCAAGTTTGTGGTGACAATCATTAATAAGACAATGGATTTTTTTATGTATACGAAGCATGACCCTGCGAAGTTTATAGCGTTTTCGTTTGGCTACTTTTCCGTGAATAGAGTCATGTTTGCTTTGAATCTTGTCATATATGTGAGAAAGCCGATAAATTCTACTAATATCATTTTTTCCCCATTCAATAGCTATTCCATTTGGGTCATAACAAGTTATAAATGTACGCACACCGGGGTCTAGAGCAATCACTGCATCCTCTGATTGTGTAGGACCTTGGTTTTCGGCCCATATCTCAAGTGGTTGAGGAATACAAAGATAAAATTCTCCAAGCCGATTTGTCACAAGTCGTGCATCATAATGGAGCTCTGCTGGGAGATTGTTGTCGATCTTTCTTAGAGCGAAATTTTATCTTAAATTTCGTCCGATTTGCAGCAAAATTTGTCGAATATGATTTAAGTAAATCATTCATCGCTTCATCACGAATGTCATATGGAGTTTCAAGGACCCATTTAAGTTCGGTATTATTGAAGTTTGCGGCGTTGAGACATTTTGCCCGCAGAGCTTTTTTTGTCCGCGCGATGCCCTCTTTTTCTACTGCAACAAGACACCGATTGTAAGTCCATCGCGCTGTTCCCATCCACCGTCTGAGTATTGACTTCTCTTCTTGTGTAGGAAAGAGACGGATACGTTGTGTCTTGCCTGCTGGGATTTTGGAACTCTTGTTCTTCTTGGGCTTTGGCAGCTTCTCATCTTCTTCTACGGTTGGCGGCGGAGCGCATTCCGTTATGTCTTGCCACAAATATCGTGACGATCGAGAGCAAGTCTTCCGCAAGTTCTCCTGCTTCACTACTTTCGGCACTGACATCCGTACCGAGTACCACGAGCCGAGTCCCATTCTTTTCAAAGATCCACTCCACAAGCTCGGATCCAAATCGACACAATCGGTCCTAATAAAAAAGTTAGTAAAATAATAAAAACAATAAAAATCAAAGTAAATAAAAAGAAAACTCAAACCTTTCGGGTAACCACCACTTCCTCGATTCCTCCTGTGTGTATTCGTTCCAAAAGGGCAACAAAACCTCTGCGTTTCCAGTTGAGCCCTGAACCAATGTCGCTGACAATTTCGTACTCTGGGTAGTGCTGTCGGAGATTTGCGATTTGTCGCTCAAGGTCGTTTCGTTGATGTTCTGAGCTGACTCTGGCGTAACAGATCTTTGTCTTTTGCATGAACTGTGTCTGTTGGTTATCTCTAAAGATTCCTTGTATGTCTGTAATTGAATAGCGTCGTTTTCCACCAGGTGTCCTAACGATTGCAATCCTTCCGGAGGCGGTCTATCGTCGCAATGTTTCAACTGAGACGTCATACGTCTCTTGATTCTGTTTGCACTTTGGTAAGTAGTCTTGTTCTGAGCCAGGTTGTGTTTGTTAAAAAAGTGGTTTTTTGGAATGTGAGCTATTGATAGAGCTGTTTTTATTTAAAATTACTTTTCCTTATACTTGATATAAAATGTGGAAATCTACACAAAGCTGTATTAATCATCAAGTAGATTTGTAATATGAAAAGTGTGGTTGATTCGGGAATGTTCAAAATATTAAATTGTCAAATCTATTTTGAACCTATTTTGATCATTATATAATCATACAAGGGATATGATTAAACTATTCTTTGAAAATATGAACCGAAAAAAGTTTTTAATTTATATAATTATTAGTCGGGAGCCGTTGCCGTAGTAGAAGTAGAAGTTGGAATAGAGACGGAAGTGGGGATAGAAATTTTTGGTCTTATTAAAAAAAGTTGCATTAAAGCTGATCGTTGAATATTCGAAGGAAGTATTAGTCGGAACGAGATCAACTGATCTTACAATATTCACGAAATTTCTTTGATGATGTATACATATAATATAAGATTAAAGACGTGATACGAAAAAATCAGTATAAAATTTTAATACTCTAAATAAAAAGATCAAAAACAAATTCTAATAAAGTTTTAATAATTCGCCGAATAATAAAAAATACTAATAAGCTAAATTTTTCTGACTCATGTTTTACTGATAAATATTTTATAGATAAAACTAATATAATTGATGACGATGTCGATAATAATGTTTCATTTTTGTTCGGCCACAAAATTATGAACCCTCTCATAACTGGGAAACAACTTACTGTACATGACTAAACCGTTTTACTCTATTTTTATTTATATCACTGAGATTATTTTTTACAACTATTTTATGCTAATTTTTCCCTTGATATTAAATATTAAATACAATAATTTTTATATAAAAAAATAATTCACGTTAATTATCGTTATCTACAATTTTTGAAGCTTCAACCATCAATTGCGACTATTTTTTGTGTTATTCTTGATAAAAATTAGATTGTTGCGTTAAAATCAGTACGCGACAGATTTACACTCGTGCATTTCACTTCGCCACGCTCTGCCACAAAACAAAAAAATTATTGCGCATTTAATCACTGCCTTCTTTTTTTTTTTGTAAAAAAAAAATCTAAAATAAAAAAAAGTCATTTCTACAAAGAAATTAATTCAAAATTTCTCAAATTTAAATAATGTTGAAAATTTCAGTCAAACAAATAGAGTAGATAATTATATCGAAATTTACAAGATGCTTTTGTTGATATTATATAAACTTTGATTAATTATAACAATCATAATGCTATTTTAAAAATCTTTTGGTAAAATATATTCTGATAAAATTTTGAAACTTGTATTTTAGTATTACTGTGATTAAAAAAAACTAACTTGTTGATGATATAGAAAATGATGATGACAAATGGAAGTCTCTCTTAACACATGAAAACAAATTAGAACATATTTACACTAATTTATTATCTGATAATCTACTATACTGCACATGCCGTCAAAAAGATAAAATATTCATATATGGTAAAAAAAAAAAAAATCTGGCTTCTCTTTTAACGACCATATTCAGGTTCCGTATGTTATACTCCTGTTTCTCAGCAGGCCAACAGATAGGATTGAAGACATTGAGAGAAAACTGCTCAAGCTGCAGACTCTTTACGTCTGCTGAATACAATAACTTTAGCTCACTATTCACAACTCTCTAAGAATATTAGACAATGAAGATTCATAGAAGATCCTTAAACTCAACTCCTTTCTAATCTTCAATATTCAATAAACTTTTTAATAGAATTATTTTATCTCATTTTTTTTCTTGTTATTTATTCTTACAATCCTTAAAAAATTAAAAAAAGAAAATTGTCAGTTCGAAAAAAAAAATCAGATTTGATTGTTTTTGTCCGGACATGGATGTACCTTTGCAATCCAATGGATCATTCTTAGGAGAACTTGGGTTCCTTAATATGCAGTAACTGCATATTAACCATTAGGTTACAATTAAGCTACTACTAGGTATGATAGTAACTATATAGTTAATATGCAGTTGCTTTGCAGTTACTGCATATTAAGGTAATCATGTTTCTGTAATATAGATTTCTTATAGTGAAATCCAGAAATTTGACCAAAAAACAATTGATCTTGGATCTTCTTACTCTTATAAAAGTTCAAATCATTTGCTAGTGAATTCTGAACAAAAAATATGAAAAATTATCTGGCAAAGCAAAATACAAGTGAAAATTGACAGACTTGCAATGCTTACAAACAATATATTTATTATTATTATTATAGAAATTTGATATATGTAAAATGAAGTTAATGATATTTGCATAATTTTGCTGTTATAATTATTACCTTAAAATATTACCTAATGCAATTTGGCAGAAAGCTATGGTTATTTTCAATAATAAAGAAACTGTTGATTCATTTTATGACATCTGGGCAATTACTTGTTTAGGATATTGCTTATGTTTCCAACCATGGCAACTGAATGCTAAAACTAATTCAATTATCTCCACAGAGTAGACTAAAGCCTGCTTAATCAATATTCCTAGATCCAGATTTACTTATTGCCCAAAATCTTGTGTACACGTTACATTTCCCAATCAAGAATCAATGGATTCTGCTATAGAACTATTATTTAAATTCAATAACTGACCCCTCACATGGTATAATGCCTCTGAAGCAAAAAATCTATGTGTGATTTCCTCCATACCAAAGATGACTCTTTATGCTATGCCAAATCCTCCAATAATCCATGCTACTTTATTGACAAGAATGTTCAGAAATTATATAACCATTACAAACTGGCCCAACATCATAACAATTCTGCTAAAAAGCATTCTTCTTCTTACTCCCATTCTTGTTTAAGATCTAGAACCAGAATTACTGAACCCAGTTCTTCCAGTTCTTCCTTTTTTCAGTCCTAAGCTTCTGTTACCTGATCAGACTCTAGTTCTTTCTTCACTGATAAATCTACCAATTTTAATAAGAACTGTACTTGCTTTAACATTTATCAGAACCAAAAATTTCTTAACAGACAGAATGATTACCCAGAACTTCCTTCTGTCAAGTCCATTTAACTCATCAAAAAATAAATTACCAATATTGAGAAGTAACTTGATATCATATATATATTTATAATTTTTTTTTATTTTTATTTTTATACAAGCAAGACATTGGGATCCACCTAAGGAATCTAATAGGTCATCGATCCTTGGAAGGGGATAAGCGTCTATTTTTGTAAGAGTATTTAACCTTCGGTAATCGATACATAATCTTTTGTCTCCTCCTTTCTTTCCTACGATGACAACTGGGGAGGCCCAGAAACTGTGAGAACGTCTGATAATTCTATTGGCTTCCATCTTCTTGATTTCTTCTTTAAGAAACTGAGTATTTTCGGGATTGGTATGATAGGGCTTTTGAGCTACAGATAAAGCGTCTCCTGTATGGATTTTATGCTTTACTATGGTTGTTTGTCCTATTTCTGTCTGTCCTTTAGCACAGATGTCAGCGTATTCTTCTAAAAGATGTTGAAAGGCTTGTTGTTGATGGTAGTCGAGTGGTCCTACATGCTGATCTTTAAAGTTCTGTTCCTTTTCGCTTGATCCTTTTGCGCTTTCTGCTAAAAAGACTGCAGGATTGTTAACTTGGGTCTCTTCATCTTCAGATTCTTCTTCGGAATTATATGGAGAATATACATTACTCCATGGATTGTATGTCATTTCATCATCGGATACTTCTTCCTCATCAGTCATATCTGAATAATACACATAATACTCATCTAAGAGTTCATCCTCATAGTAGTCATCCTCCGAATCATAGTCTAATTCCTGAGTAGTGACTTTAGCTGTTTTGGTAAAAGTTATACAGATTTGAACAGTAATGTTATTTTTACGAATAGTTAGGGTTGATTGCTCCTAATTCATAGTTGCGTTAGCTTCTTTTAACCAATTGTTGCCTAGGATAAGAACTTTATCCTTCGAATCTAAAACTTGAAAAGACGTAAGAATTTCAATCTTTCCTATGATGATAGGGATATTATCTACGATTCCTAATGATCTGGTTCTTGCTCCATTTGTGGTGACTACAATCATTTTGGAAGGTCTATCAATCTTATAGCCTAGTTTATTTAAGAGAGCTTTGGTCATTATGCTTGTGGCTACTCCACTATCTACAATGGCAGTTTGGGCTTTTTGTCCAATTCTAAGAGTACATTTAGCAGCAATAGTTGGTTCCTCATCGCTATCTGCCAAATTGGCTTCCTGGATATCATGTTGAGCTTTTTCACGTGATCTTCTTACTGCTCTAGAGAGTCCAGAATGATAGGTAGGGATAACATGTGCAGCTTGTCCTACAGAGAGTCCACATGGTAGATTTTGTAAATAGGTGGCTACATTGAATTCAGTTAGTTATTCGATAGAGGCAGATAATAATCTTCTCCTAGAAGTCTTAGTANTCTTTGTTGAAGTAGTAGTGGTAGTTACTGGTGGCTGTACTTCCACATCTTCCATATCTTCCGTGGTAACTGGTACACTAAATCGAGGGGTTTTTCTTAAGTTTTCCTCTCTTCTAGATTCACTTCTTTGCGCTCTTCTATTCTTGGAGATTGGGCTTTGAGGGTAGGGTCCTGAACGAGTATTTAAATAGACTTCATACTCTTCTNCCTCATCATCTTCATATTCTTCCTCGTATTCATCATCATATTCAAAGTCATCTAGATAGTTTACATCTCTAGTTTCATACCTAGGAGTTCTGGGTACATTCGTTGTTCTTGGTTGTCTGTTATATCTTTGATCAGGATAGGGACAATCTCTAGCCATATGTCCAGGTTGATTGCAGTTGTAACACTTAAAATTAGAGGTAGTTGATCTAGGTGTATTAAAATTATTGTTCCTAGGTCTTCCTTGATTCATTGGCGGGCGACTTCTTCTTTCCTGTGGCTGAGCTAATAATACTGTTATAAGGTTTGTATAGTTGATAGTAAGTTGTTCTAACTTTTTAGTTAGTTCATCAACTTCAGTCTCTGAAATTTTGGCTTTAGAACTAGAGGCGGTAGTAGCTACTTGGGACTTAGGAGTGGCTCCTGAGGCAAAGTTAAATCCAATTTCTACTGTTCTAGCAGAAGTTATGGCAGCTTCTAAATTGGCAGGATTATTAGCATATACAAGAGGAGTATAAGCAGGATTAAGTCCCATTAGGAACATCCGCTTCTTTTGGGCAGCATCTTGTAAGTCTACCTGATCTGCTAACTTCTTAAACTTATTGGCGTAGGAATCGACTGATTCATCATTCTTTTGTCGTAGGGAAGTTAACTCCTGGTACCATTGGTTCTTCTTTGTTTCACTTACAAATCGGGTATTGAAAAGGTCAGTGAAGTTTTGTCCATTATTTGCTCCTGCATTAAAATGGTTACCTATATTTCCCGTAATACTTTCAAACCAATCAGCAGCTGCTCCTTTAAGAAAACCTCCAGTGACAGCTTTCTTTCTAGTTTTGGTAGTCCATCTGTTGGTTATTGCAGCTCTATTAAAAGTCTTTAACCATTCTACTGGGTCTTCTCCTTCTGTACCACTAAAAATATCAACTTTGGCAGTTGCTCTTTCAGTGTTTTGAGTTGCATTGGCGATAGCATCCAATCTAGCTCCATTTTGTCCAAAAATTTGCTGATAAAGGGCTGTTAATTCCTGTGCATTAGCCATATTTAGGTTCGGTGGTGTATTTGGTGGTGTAGGTGTAGGAGTGCATGTAAGATTCGGTGAAGTTTGTACGAGAATAGGTGGTGTAGGTGTTCTAGCAAGATTTGGTGGTGTCGGTGTAGCGTTAGTTGATTCTGTTGGACTAATTGATTCTTCTGAAGATACTGGTGATGGTACACTAATTTGACTTAAGAGATATCAATCGTGTTGTACAGATGCGATAAGTTGATCTAATAATTCTTGGTATGCCTCGTCAAAAATATATAAGGTAATAGGGTGTTCAAAACAATTGGTTCTAACAGCTATTCCTAAAGTATAATTAAATAAAACTTCAGATGAAAAAGGTCTTCTTAGATATCGGATACTAGTAAGTAGACGTATAAGTACTGAAAGTAACTGATCACTTTGTTGTCCAGATAATGTAGTTGAAACTAAATAATTGAATAAATTAAAAGCTGTAATNGTATANGCTGTNTANG
This sequence comes from Glomus cerebriforme, assembly GCA_003550305.1. Lineage (NCBI taxonomy): Eukaryota > Fungi > Glomeromycota > Glomeromycetes > Glomerales > Glomeraceae > Glomus > Glomus cerebriforme. Next base: position 49,424 of record QKYT01000063.1, read on the forward strand.
TNTCTGCGTTAAAANTACGATTAATCCAAATCCAAAAATTTCCAAAAGCAGTATTTATGGANTGTANTGATGGTACTGGNTAACAAATATGACAAGAATNGTCTTCGTTTAGTGNGGAATTTGAATAATGTCTTAACGTATGTATCGCTATGTTTATCTCGATCTCTTCAAAGTTCATGCACTTCTCAAGGCGTTTTTAATCTCTTAATCTCTTAATTCTCTCTTTGCTATACTATCAATTAAAGAGGTAACCTGACAGGAATCACCACTTGTTACGTCTAATCATATTCTTGATTCTTTTTCTTAACTTTAAATTCAAAAATGAAAATTAATTAAGTTTATAATGATAGAAGTAACAATAATTTATGTTATTGGAGTACAGTTCNCTCTTTAATTGGTAAACGGTATAGGAATTTTTAGGTAAAAGTTATTTTATTATTCAATTGAAGTTACAAGAACTGAGGAGAACTTAATAAAATTCTCAG
>QKYT01000063.1:65718-87303 GCA_003550305.1 Glomus cerebriforme
AGCTTTTACATATTTTTTTACCAGAAGAATGTAACTTAAAATAATTCCAAGTAGAACTTTTTCTATTATTTTCATCATTTTCATCCTCCTCCTCACTATCTAAATTATGTTTATCTTCTTCTTCAGTGTGAAATTGACTAGTTTCTATCATTTTTTAATAAAGAATACAAAATAATTTTTTTAAANNCNTTANATTACTGATAATCATCTAATCTATTTTTATAATATATCACATGAACTGATCTGCATTTATAATTAGTTAATATTTTTAAACTGATTATGAAACTGGTTCATATATAGTTCCAAAAATGAAACTGAGTTCTTCTTAAACTGAGTTCAGAACTTTTGGTTTAAGTTCCTGAACCTAGAACTTTTAACATCCCTAGTTGTGCCTCTTGCACTTCTAATGCCATTAGATGATATCAAAAAAAAAGCATCAAGTTCTAATCCCCTCATAAAAGATAAATGATATTCAACTATGGGTTTCTCTTCAAGCAATACTTGAGCAATTAGAATATATTTCTCCTAAAATTTACGATTTTTCTTTGATTCTAATTCTTTTTTAAATTCATTTATATCTTGTTCTAATTTCACAACTCTTGCTCTAAGTTCAGCATTCTCAGTAATAGCATATCCTCAATATTAGCTTTCTTGGCCTTAATCTTAGCATTCTTGATCTTAAGCTCAGTAATACACTGTCTTAATATTTCATGCTCAGATGATATAATTGATTATAATTTTATATATGACAGGAATAATTCAATGTTATATGGCAAATATAAAGATGTTTTATTAATACAAATTAAAAAATAAATACAAGATTCAAAACTTAACCTATGATATATGACAAATTTTCTATGCTAGTGTCCTATATAATTATTTTTTCTTAATTATCTCTTCTACATAGTACTTCTTATTTGCAGATTCTTCACTAGCTGATACCCTATCTTTTAATAAACCTACTATAACCTTCAAAACCCTCTTTACATTCTTGCATAATTTAGTTAGATTTTTGATGATATCTTTCATTAGTGAGATTTGATACTCAATCTTACTTGTACAATAGATACCTTCAGTACTATGTAAGATAAAATACCAGTCCATGACTAAGAAATTGTGAAATGAGTTAGTAATGCAAAAGCATAACAGAAACCTTCACTAGTCATTTTCTTACCTGTTATGACAATACTATAGATATATTCATACTTCTTGAATACTTTATTAACCATACGTTTTTTCTTAAGTGTATTTAAGTTCATTTATATTTACAAATGATGATTGGTTAATATATTCTGATAATCGAATGGAGGTTAGACATAAAAAAGGTATTACTTACTTTACATAAACTTTTACATTGTATAAGATTTTGAGCAATGCCTATTCTAGGCAGATTCTGTTTACCCTCCATAATGCATATTATTTCTTCTAACAAGTTGTTTATAATTCTTTTAATGGCATAATCAATACAGCCAGAACTCTCATCACCAGAAACTTCCATTTAAGATAGGATAACTAACTAACAGTAGTATGAAAGATTATAAAAATATACTTGTAATACATCACCTCATTATTATTTATAACAGGTCCCATATTTTTTATCCTATATAGTATATTCTCTATACAGAACTTAAACGCTAGATTTTCCTTGTCAATATGGTAAGGGACTAAATAAAATTCATAAGTCTGGTTTTTTATAATAGTAGCCAGTATAAATTTATTTACCTAGTTCAAACTGTGAGATATTTGTTATACTATTGCTTTTAATGCTATATTTCACTAACACCTCCTTTAAACTTTGGTAGCTAAGTTGAAAATGTATGCTTATTTTTCTCCTTATACTCCTTAGTAAACTTTGCGAGCTTGATATAAAACCCAAGCCTAAACCAATACTGCAAAATTTCTCTTCGGTCAAGTTAAAGACATCCTGGCCCATAATTTTCTCCTTTTCTAAAATTTTGATAGCGATCTCACTAAGCTCTAAGTCCTATTTCTATAAAAATGAAATAAGGGCTCCGGTATCATATTTTTTTATTTCGTTTACTAACGTAAGTATCTCATTTCTAGTAGCAGTTATGAAAAAAGTAAAGACAGACGTATTTACAATATCAGTTATTTTATAGTGATATTTAGCTCGAACAAAAAATAGTGTTACATTCAGAAGAAATAGAGTTTTTATTTTATGCAATCGTTAATATAGATTTTTATGTCATACAAGCATTGCATCACTACATATGACTCATTTCTCATGTACTGGTAAAATAATACTTTATTTATAAAATAAATTATTACCAGAACTCAGTCTACAATACATAAAAAATTGCGAATATATCGCTATATGATAATGAAATATAGATAAAAAATTTCTAATTACTTATTAGGGAAGAATTCAGATATGGATACAATTCTCATTATTAGGTATTTTATTAAAATAGGAAAAATCCTATCTTCTGTTTTATAGGCTTCTCTTCAGAATAAATTTGACAGAAGAAGTCATTACAATTAATTGACTTCAGCTTCTTTCTTACTTTTTCTTCAAGATCTGAGACTTTTTTATCCTTAAAAATTTTAATCACAAAAAGTATATTTTTATTTCTGATAATACAATAGTAGAAGTTAAAACTAATAATATCATTATTTGTATTAAAAGACATCCTGTTTTCCTAAATATAAAAACTTATGGTGAGAAATTTTGCTCCCATACATACATAACTTCTAGCATATATATATCTTAATTTTTTTGCAGGAAAGTTGGCTGAACTTTCATATACTACTACATGCTATATATCTTGCTGGAAAAAAAGATAAGGAGATAAGAATAGTGATTAGCATTATCATCTGATGCTAAGAGCTCTATAAAAGTATATGCAAATGAAATCTTTATACCTTTTCATATGGAGATCTACCAGAAAGATATATAGTTGGTTTTACACCTAATGATCTTGAAATTACAAAGTTCTTAGCCTTTCATAATATATGGTTTTGTCAATACTATTTACTTTTATGGTAAGTCCTGTGTTGCAATTAGATGCTTTTTTACATTTTTTCTCATGTTTGTTCAAGAAAAAATAGATATACTAATTAGCTTCTTTTTATTATATGCAAAATTAATATATCATACAAACCTGTTCAGTAATCTGCATATTTTTGTCATATAGGAGTATTGCATGTGTCTTAGCAAAAAAATCTTCTGAGCTGACGATCACCACTCCGGACCACCCCATCATAGAGGATCTCATTAATTTCAAATTAAGAAAAGCAGAAATAAAATTATTATTAGAGAACTCAGATTTAGTCAAAATTTGAACATTGCTAGCCTGTCTAAGATAATCACTAAATGCAGTAATAAAATCAGGCATATTTTCTTTTTCAGCTTAAATAAGCATTTCTACCATTTTATCAGGATTAAGATCATAATTATAATAATATCCTAATCTTGTGATATACCTTTGACTTTCTGGCAACAATCCTATATGGAATACTTCTCTAAGATAATTTTTATAGAGCTTGATAACATCATTACATCTCTTTATTTTTGAATAATAATCTACTATTAAGTTTTCACCTTAAAGCAATGATTCATACCAGAACTTATTATCTATCTTATCTGCATTATTTTCTACCTTAATCTCATCTGTATTTATACCATCTGGCCATATTTTCTTTTAAAGTTCCTTAGCACTATATGGCAATTCTATTAGACTCAAAATTTGTGAAAAATAAAAAACATCAGATTATGTAAATATATGGAGTATTGATATTGGATTTCTTATATCAGGCAGACTATATACAAATTATTTAAGTATTTTCTTTCTCCATTGCCTAACTGCTTTTGTCTTTCAATAGATTTTGATTTTGCAAAAAAAGATCTTTCCAGTCTTGCCACTCTGATGTAAATTTGGAATTTCCTTCATTATCTTATTCATATCTCGATCCATATTCTTTAATAAATTTATTGTAGCCTTCATCTGTCTTGTCATCTATATTTTGCTAATAAATCAATTATACTTAATAAAAAAATAAAATACTAGTTAGTATGCATAGCTTCTTTTCAGTATAAGCAAAAATTATTATGATTGTTATGTAATTAGCCTATTTTTTGTCATACATAAGTACATGCAAAATTTTTCTTTCAAGCAAATGGTAATCACTACTCTGGGGCTAATGGACTTGAAAATTTTCACATTAAATATATTACTTTATTATAGCAATCATGATAAACAATAAATCTGAAATACTTAATTAATTATATGGAATGCTTTTATATAAAAGAAGAATATAATAGCTATTTAGGAAAAATTTAGTATTAGTGGAGATCTAGCAATGCAAATCAATTAGCAGTACATTTAGAGCCTATATTCAAAGGAAAAACATTTGCCAATTCTTATGAGCTGTTATTAGGGATTTAATACCAATACAGGAAAATCTCAACATTGATGACAATCCTATTCTAGCAGTGGAATATGAAGCTTTTATGAATATATCACTAGGGGAATATATAATTTACTTTTATATTTGAAAGAGAATATAATAGCAATTCAGAATGAACTTGATATTATTGGATATTCTAATTAAGAAAGGACAAAAGAAGCTGATGAAAATATAAGAATATATTTACAAAAGTTTGAGAAATTTTACAGCCCCCTAAAAGATGATTCAGTTGTGGTATTAGAAAAATATGGTGAAATAGAAGTAAAGAAAATTAGGTTTACTGAAAAGGGACTTCCATTATTTTCAAATCTTACTTCTCAACAATTACATAAAGTTTTTGTAAAAAATTCAGCTGACACTAGTCAGTACCCATATTTAAAACAAGTTAGCTAATCTATATTTTTTTTCATATAAAAGTCTATATATTGTGACTTAGCAAAAAATCTTTTAGATTGACATTTATCAGAATAATATGTTTGAAGATACCTGAATCTAATGTAAAACCTGCATTAAATTCTGATGAAAAATTTTGGCATGTTATCCCATTTCAGCTCCATTTAAATTTGAAGCATTAGCTAAAAGAGATTATGCTAAATTCTGATAGACAGTATTAATCTAGCTAAAATAATCACTAAATGCAGAAATAAGATCAGGTTTAGTCACATTGTTAAAATTCTCAACATGAATATTTGGATTTAGCTGATCTACAACTTCTTTGTTAATTTTATAACACTTTTCCAGATTAAGATATTTTAAATTAAGATATGAACTAACAATCTCTTTAATCATTATATCAGTAATTTCACAAAAACTAAAGTCAAGTTGTTAGAGTCTTGAACAAGAATGAATAATATTACAAATTGATAGTTCACAAATATCTGTGCAGTGAAAAATATTTAGATATTCTAATTTATGACATGATCGGATAATTGCATATAGACCTTCAGTTATTATTCTAGCATTACAGGATATATACTCATCTTTTTGCAAATTAAGATACTTCAGATTGGGATATATTTCTTCTATTTGATTTAGTGTTTTATTGCTAAATCCTGTACTAAAATTTAAATTTAAATGGACTATATTTGGAAACAAATACACAATACTATTGATTTTTTATCTGAAAGTAAATGGTAGTGTAAAATTTTCAGATGTGTTAGATTTGAGCTATAAATTGGCTTTTGTTTTCTATACACTATTTTCATAAATTTTTTCAATTGAGAATAATGTATATCATTTCTCTTTAGCTTAACTCATTTCCATAGAATAGTAATATCACATCTATACCACAATTGGAAAATAAATAAAGTAGGATAGAGAGATTTATCTATTGCCAAGAAATGTAAAATCTGTTCTAATACTTCTACTATATTAAAAATACTTGATTGCACCATAAATAATCTGTATTATATATTGTATCTTCAAATGAAAAAATAAAATTACACGATCACTGCTCCAGATTAATCTGATCAATCTTTAATCCTAAGTGTTTCACATCTTCTTCAGTTATAACTGGAACAATACAACCTAAGCTGATAGTAGTAGTATTATAAGACTGACTACCTGCATGTTTATATGTAGTTATTAAATTAGTCTCTTTTTTCCATTCAATAAAATCAAATAAATCTTCAGACTCCTCCATTGTGAATTGATTCTTTGGTGTTAATCCTTTAAAAAATGCATGTCTTATTTTCAACTTTATGCTATATTACTCATAGTTCATATTATACATATGTTAATATATTCTTAATTTATTCTAGCGAAAAAAAAATAACTGCTTGATGGTCACTACTCCAGACTAAGCCTTTTCACTATCTCATCTAATGCAAGTACTTCTAGCCCATCCAAAAGAGTATTCTCAGATGATAATCCTTTGAGGAATAGATTTTTAAGAAGCCATTCTGGATAGTTTTTGCTTAAATTACACTCTTTTAGTTTTGAATAATATTTCTTTATTGTATAATTGTCTTGAACTATTCTCCCAGATAAAAAATCTATTCTTTTGGACCTTTTAAGTTTCACATCTTTTTTTCATACATTATTTATATTGCAAGAATTTTTTAGGTCCCATTCTAAAAAATACTTTAGAATGAATGGTATTAGTTTAGGTGAAAAAAGAACAAGAAAATTAGCTATATGGTTAGAATATCTTTCAATCAAAAAAAAATTTAATTTTTCCAAATTAATAATCACTTCTCTGGACTAGTTGCCAGATATTTACTTAGCTCAGAATAATTAAATATGTCTACAACCCTATCTTCCTTTATATTCTTGACAGTGATAAAGCCGGTTGTCCTATCATATATATATTCATATTTGGCTACTTAAGCTTTCTTAGCTTATTTTCTTTGGCCAAAATGTTCAAATTATGCTTGAAACTAAAAAACAAAACGTATTTAAGTATTTTTACAAAAAAATTCATAATTTCACAACCACTTGAGTTAGCCATATACAAGTATTTCCATACCTGCTGAACAATTATTTTAAGTATTTTTNATCTATTTAGTTTAACTAAAATAACAAAATTGTGTTGTGAAATCTNTATACAATATGAAAAGCGTGTTTGTTGAAATTATAAAATATAACTTTATGATAAAATTTTACACAAATTCTAAACCACTATTGAAAAAATATTTAGCTTTATTAATTAATGAAAACTTCTAAAATAAATTTTTAAAACAAAAAGAAAGAAAAGAAAGAAAGGAGAAAAAGATTTGAAAAGTTTATTATCAGAATGATAAACAAATAAATATTATTTAAAGGTGATACCAAAAATGAAAATGTGATCAGAAAAGTGAGTAATATCGATTTTACTCTGGGGTGAGAAATAAATTTTCCCTAATTTTATATATTATATCATATAAAATTTTAAATATTTTATTTTTATTTTTTTTTATTGCTAATAGTAAAATTTTAGCTGATTTAAATAAATTTTGATTAGTATTGATTTAATTAATAATTAATTAATTAAATTATTATATTAATAAATCATTATATATTTATTTTTTTGGGATAATAATAGATTTTATTATTATATATATATGGATAATTTATTTATATAAAATTTAATTTATATATAAAAAAAGTAATGTTTATATAAATAGTTATAAATTTAAATAAAGATTATTAATTAAAAAATATATATATACATATAATTTTCTTCAAAAAAAAAAATAATAAATAATATTATTACTTAAAATTTACTTAAAATAAATATTTTTAAAATTTTGCAATTTATTAAATTTTTTTTAAAAAATTATTTAATATTTAGAAAAATTTTATTTATATATATTTTAATTTATTTATTAATATTAAAATTATTTAAAACTTTTAATTAGCAAATAATCTGATTATTATCATATAAATAAAATATAAAATATTAATAAAATAAAAAATATGTATTTTAATTTAACTACTAAAAATCTAATTTTATATTATAAATATTTTTTTTATAAAAAATAATTAAAAATATAAATATAATTATTAAAATTATAATCAATATAATATAAAATTTTTGGGATTTTTTTTAATTATTATAAATAATTAAAATTACAAATATAATATATATAAGAATAAATGAAATTTATGAATTATTATTTAAAAAAAATATTAAAAAGTTTTGTGAATAATTTCCATTCCTTTATATTAATAAATTTATTTAAAATAAGTTTAAAACTAATTATTATATTAATATTATTTATATATAATTAATATACAATTAAAATTAAAAATATAAAATTATAAAAATATAAAAATAATAAAATAATTAAAAAAATTTTTATATTATAAATTATTAGTATTATTAAAAAAAATTTATTAATTAATAAAACTTATATTTATAGAATATTTTAATTTATACTTTTTTTTAAAAATATAATACAATAAATGAACTCATATTTTTCTTTAAATTTTGCTATTCATAATTTTTTTGCAAATATGAGACAATATTAAATTAAATGATAAGTATTAAAAATAATATATCTTATATATTAAATTATAAAAAAGATAACTATAATATAAGAAATCCAAAATCTTTAAATAAATAAAATTAACTATTTCATACTAATGATTAACTAAAAAATATTATTTTAATTATACTAATTAAAAAAATAAATCAATGTAAAACTTAAAACTTAAAGTATATATTACTTATATTTATAAAATATATATTTAAAAAATAAATTTAATAAATAATAAATTTTTTAAATAATATTATATTTTTCTTAAATTTTAAAAGTTTTAATATAAAAAAATTATTTATTTATTTTAATTATATAGTTTATTTAAATAATAAATTAATAAAAAAATATAATTATAAAAAAAATATTAATAAAAAAAAATAAGTAAAAATAAGTATAATTAAAAAAATAATAATATTTATAAAGTAAATATTTTAATAAGAAGTAAATAATATTTTAAAAATTATTTAATTCATTAAATAAATTTATATAAATAATATATATATAAATCTAAATATTACTTTAAAAATAATTTATTAAATAATTTTTTTTTAATATAATATAATTAATTTAAAAAGTTAAAAAATAACTTTTTTTAAGTAATAAACTTAATTAATATTTAATAATCATTTAATTTATTTTAAATTTATTTAATTTGATAATTAAATAATTTAAATTATTAAATAAACAAAAATATATAATTTTTTCCTATACAATTATTTTTTAATGAAATTTATGATATTGACAAATTTTATTATAAAAAAAAATACTTATAAATTAAAATAATATTTTAAAATATTTAAATATATAATTAATCAAAGTAATAATTATAATTTTTAAACTATTGTGATAAGTTACATTTTTCTATATAGAGGATGTATACGTAATTTATAGAATGTATTTGTCATTTGACATTTAATACAATAAATGCTTTATCACCAACATCTGCCATCCGTTAGTAGACTAAAATTAAGTGTTAGTTTAACATTACATCGTACATGTATGGTCCACCCTCCTTTATCTATGTCCAGACATTTCTTTCTGGAACAGCACCACAAGTTGTTATTACTGTGAAAAAGTTATCAAAAGTTTCATTTGAATTTGCCAATTGCCCACAACTGTCATTCAGAGCACTGCTTAATATTGCAAAGCATTATGCACAAAAATACGATGCAGAAAAATTTGGCTGTGGTACGTACAAATGGATGCTTTGTCGACCATTTCTCCAGCTTTTGGAAGACACCGGAGGATTGCCTCGCGCACTTCAATACGTCTTTGAAGTGTGCTTTGAAATCGAAGCCGATGGAAAGAAATTCTTCGATAATATTCATGATCACCACTTTAATACCATCTTTTATAATGTCAAACACCTTCTCCAAGCACGCTACAACATATACCAAACCATCGAAACGAATAAAAAACTTGCTTTGGAGCTTCTTTATCACAGTATCGATGCAATTCCTGTTCATCGCAACACATGCCTGGATCCAAGCGATAAAGACTGTACGATCAAAAATCTCGAACGTGACGCACATATCATTCTCAGTCCCTGCGATGACACTTTCTTTAAATTTACCATCAAGATGCCTTTCTTTTTTATCTGCTTATATAACGACAAATTAAAAATCGTGGACTTCAATCCTGAAGAGACATTTCGGGTGCAAAACACTATGCATTGGCAAGATTGGGAACTTTTTGTGGCACACTACAAGGCATTCTGCACCAACTTGCTAATGGAACGTGGAAATCGTACGGTACATCTGGAGGAGTTATATCGTAGTGTCTTTGGGACTGTACCGGCCAAGAATATTGAGGTTAGGCTGAAGAAACTTTCTGTCCGCCAAGTACAAGAGCAATTCCCATGTTCAAAGTTAACAGAAAAAGGTTCCGCAAAGTCCATTCCCTGGGAGGGAGGCGAAGTTGTGGTTGTCAATGGTGCGTCTGCTGAATGGGGAGATTCATTCAGAGTTTTGGAAACAGTTCAGGATGTTCGTCTTTTTAGTATTCACCAAGCCAAATATGACTATAACTCGGCCACATATACTTTAAAAGATCTTCTCAATGAACACATTAAGAATTGTGAGAGTTCCGCTTATAAAACTACAGAAGAGAAGCTTTTCAAAAAACTTGCTGAGTACCGTCACATAACGATTATTTTCACAACACAACCATTTTATGAAACAAATACATATGATGATTGCTTTATTATTTCGTGTAACAATTTTGAATAGTACTTTGGTCCTGTATTTTCTTCTCGAGCTACATTTGCTTTGACAAAAAACATCAACCCCAACTTTTCAGAATCACAAAGGATGGTGGAATGCCTTTCCGGGGTTGGTCATGTCACTGAAAAGATTATTATAAATCGGCCATATAAAAATGAGGATGATTTCTTTGAAAAGCATAGTCGGGCTAAACGAGGCATGGAGAAGCATGAGCGTGAGAATTCCAAAAAGAAACTCAAACTTGACTTCTACCCATTTAATATGTAAAAAATAAGGAAGTACAAGTTAATTCCGCGCTCAACATGGATATTTTTTATCAATTATCAATGTACAATCTACAATAACAAATATAATATCAATAGTAGCTGTATACCGATTCTATAATTTTTATTTTATTTTAATAAAGCTTAATGCATTACTTTTTCTAATGGTTAATTATATTCCACAGTAAAAAATTTAAAAAATTAATTCGTGACTCATTTAAGAACTGGAGAAAGATTTTTATATTTCAGAATCTTGAGTGTGCTTGATTTAAATTTAACATATCTTTCTTTCTCTCATATCTTTAAATTTAATTTTTAAAATATGATAATTTCCCTTAATTTAAATAACTTTACATTGAATAATTAAAATTGAATAATTTTCCATACTTTATTTCTGGACTTAAAATATTAGAATAAAGAAAAATTGTGTAAAAATATTTATGCTACTTCAGGACTTATGGAATTATTATGTTCAGGCCTTTTTCACTAAGGAAATAAATAAGGATTGTGTATTTTAAATATTTGTTTTATTTATTATTTTTAATTATGAATTCCAAAGCTAAAAATTTTACAAAAGGAAAATCCTTTGGTTTAAATAACTTTTTATATTTCACTAAACTATATTTCACTAGTCTATTTGTAATACTATAAATTATCTATAATTCCTCTGTTTCCTAAAATCCTATAATTCCTTCCAATATTTATAAATAAATTAATCTATAAATAAATCAAACTATAAATAAACTATTTAAAAATATAAAATTCATCTTATCGATCATTTACTTTGCCACTTTAAATCATGTGTCAAGTCACGTACAATTGTCACGTGTTAATACTGAACTAAAAACTAAGATATAAACATTAATTCTTATACTACAAATATTATAACTAATTGTAATCTTTATGTGATCTATCCTATTTCTTTAGTTACAGCATTTAACTTGTCAAAAAAAAAAATTTTTTAACTATTTACATTTTTTAAAAATCTAACTAATTTATTAAAAAAAAAAAAAGATACTAATATTATTTAAAGTATAAATGTATAAATACCATTTATATAACCATTTTAATTATAAATGAAATATTTTTTTTAATAAGTAAATTTAAGATTCTGTTATAATTTAGTTTGTTAAATAGTTTAAACCCTTTAATTCTTTTTATATATAATTTTTGTTAAAATATTATGAAAATTAATTAGCTTTAGTTTATTAATTAATAATATTTACTTCAATATTTATTCCATCTATCATACCTATAAATTTAATATAAAACTTATAAATAACTAAAATATCAGAATGAAATGAACAAACTATTTGACTTTTAATCAATCAAAGAAAATATCAAAGAAATATTATCAAATAATTAGTTAAAGTCAAGTAAATTTCTGGTATAGTGTAACTAAAAAATAAATAGAAATGCAAATTCAAATTTTAATAGAGTATAATATAAAAAAAAGTTTACTAAACTATTGAATTCTATTGAAATCCTATTAAAAAATCCTTTCAACTCTCTTAATATTTAGTTCATTTTAATTGTACAATCCTAATGTAGAAATTAATTACTAATTAAATATTAAATAAAATTATATAATTAAATACATCATTGATAATAATATTCTCTTTTTCTTTAAATAGTTTAATATATATATGGGGATAAAAATCATAATTTAGTAAAAAAGGTTCTGTAAAAAAGAAAAATTTTTAAATATTTTAATTTGAAAAATGTGATTAAGTAAACCAAAATTATTACTAAGAAATATTTTTATTTTTTTTTCAAATCTAGTAAGAAAAAAGGTCTCAACTATCTGAAAAATATAATAATTAATCATTTTAATAAAAATGTCTATATCTGAATAAATATATGAAGTACTTACAGTTAAATTTTTTTAATTATTTTTTGGTCACTGTACTTTCATAATGAATTCATTCTTTTGTGCAATTTTGATGAAATTAAATAAGCAGTTTAGACTCTACTATTAGAAAAATAAACTAGTTATAGATTTTAAAACATAATATAACCAAATTTTTAACTACACTTTTGTAGTATTTTCATCAAAAATTAACTATATGTTCTTAATCATTGCCTGTTACTTGATCATATTTTTTTTGCACAATTTTGATAAGCTTAGACAAGTAGTTAAGATTCTATCATCAAAAAGTAAATTAATTATATACACAGTACTTTTAACTATTTTGAAAAATAAATTTAACCTAATGCTAATCTTGTTTATATATATATTTATTATGCAAAATACCTCTAATTAAGTTTTGAAAAATAAATTTAACTGGATGCTAATTCTGCTTCTACATAATTTTTAACAAGCTTATCTAGACTTTACTATCAAAAAAAAATAATATTTTTTTGCACATGCATTTTATTCATAATTATTTTTCTAAATTTTCATTAAGCTTATTTGGCTAAAGAAAAATCTAAAATCTGATTAGCTGATCATCTTGTAATTTTGAAAAACTATAATAATACTAGAAAAATATCATAAAAATTAGAATGATACCTGTGATATAATATATGTTATGCAAAATATCTCTAGCTAATTTTTATTAATCATGAAAGATCTATAGCCAAAAGTACTATATATATACATATAAATATAAAATTAGTATAATTTTATATAAATCTTTGATATGCTTGTAATTAAATAAAAATGAATCTGATATTTTATTATAATATACTTGATACATTCTGCTATAAATCTATAAATCACTAAAATTGACTAAAAATACAATAAATCAATAAATCAATATAAAATACTAATTTGATAATAATTATGCTTAAAGAAACTGTTATGATCATTTTAGATAAGGTTTTTAATAAATCTGTACTTAAACCTATTAATCTTCATTCTGAATATGATTTGAAATATATAAATAATTATTAAATAAATGCAATGATTATGATTATAATCAATTTGCAAAAATAATTGAAATAGAAAGACAGTATGATAATTTATCTATTATTAAATTATGCAAGAGCTATTTTCTAGAAGAAAATATAGCATTTACTCTCTTTATCTCATTTGGGTAAGAAGTAATCAAGAGGTACTATGACTATGTTAGTGATGAATTAAGAGATATTCCATTAATATCATAGATCTAAAGTTCATAAAAGTCAAATGACTATTTGTTTCAAATGTTAGAAATTAGTAAAAATTATTAAAGTAGAGCTATAAACTATAGTATATTTTCAGACTTAAATTAAACATCATGTAATAGATTACATATTATTTCCTTTGTATAGTTAGAACTAGTCTAAATTCATTATTAATCCAAGATGATTATCAGTCTTATCTAGTCAAAAAAAATTTTTTAACCCTTATTCAAATGATTCCTTAAGATTTTACCATACTTTTCTGTTATAAATATCTAATAAAACATTATTAATTATTGAATAATTAGTTTAATGCTGCAATAGTTTTTCAAATCCTGGTTGTTTGAATAAGTTATTATATTATACTTACTAAAATCTGAGAATTAGTATATAGTACATGTGATGTAATATTATTTTTCTTAAATTTTATTAGTTATACTAAGTATTAATACTCGTACTAAAATTTTTTTCTTAATACAAAGTACAAATTACGTGAATTTAAAATTTTATTGAATAAAATTCTTTATTAACTTCGTTTATTATTATTAAAAAGAATAAGGCAAATTATCTTTAAATATAGTATTTAATTTTTATTTTGCATCATTATTTTGTATCAGATGATCAATTAAGTAGAGTTCTGAAAAAAATCTGGTCTGATCTGAATCCACAGATTTGATTTGTTTGCAAATTTAAGATTTATGAATCTGATCTGAATCAAATAAATCTGATCTAATTAAATCATAATACAAAAAAATCTGGATCTAATCTAATTAGATTCAGATCTTCATATATTAAATTGATAAAATAAAAAAAAACTTATTTTTTAGAGACAGAACTTAGACGAATAAAGAAACCTGAATGAACAGTTCTTGAACAAACTAAAGATGAGTTTATTCTTTTATTTATTTTTATTTTTTTTTTTCTTGAGGGAATATAACTAACATTTTTCTTCTCTTTTTTTTTAGGAAATCTGAATGAACAGATGACTGGGATCTTAAATAAACATAAGTTTGTTCTTTTTTTTACTTTATTAATTATTAGAAAATGTAATTAATATTTTTCTTTTCTCTTTTTTAGAAAACTGAATGAATGGATGAAACTGAATGACTAAAATCTTAAACGAACGTAAGTTTATTTTTTTTTACTTTATTAATTATTAGGAAAAGTAATTAATGTTTTCTTTTCTCTTTTTTTAGGAAATTAGATAAATGGATAAAGTTAAATGAATGAAACTTGAACAAATAAACTAAAAGGTGAGTTTGTTCATTTCTTTTATTTTTTTATTACTTTTAGGAAATGTAATTAATATCTTTCTTCTCTTTTTTTTTTAGGAAACTAGATAAATGGACAAAGCTGAATAACTGGAATCTTGGATAAATATAAATTCATTCTTTTTTATTTTATTAATTATTAGAAAAAGTAATTAATGTTCTCTTTTCTCTTTTTTTAAAAAACTAAATGAATGGATGAAGCTGAATGAACAGAACTTGAATGAATAAACTAAGAGATTAGTTCATTCATTTCTTTTATTTCTTTACTTTCAGAGAATGTAATTAATGTTTTTCTTCTCTTTTTTTTAGAAAACCAGATGAATGGATGAAGCTGAATGAATGGAATTTGAACGAATAAACTAAGAGGTTAGTTCATTTATTTCTTTTCTTTTTTTATTTTTAGAGAATATAATTAACATCTTCCTTCTCTTTTTTTAGGAAACTGGATGAATGGATGAAGCTGAATAAATGAAACTTGAACAAACAAACTAAGAGATTAGTTCATTCGTTTCTTTTCATTTTTTACTTTTAAGGAATGTAATTAACGTCTCCCTTCTTTTCTTTTTAGAAAATTGAATGAACAATTAGATTCAGATTGGTTTAGTTTCAAATTTAAATCAGTTTCAATTCAGTTCAGTTTTAGATTAATTAGATCCAGATCAAATCAGTTCAAATCTGAATCAGCTAAAGTAGAGCAAATTACATGATTTACAAAAATATTAATTTATAAATTATTTTTGAAACTAATCATAATATAAACTTAAAAATTTTGGATTAAGTGTATTTTAGCCTACTCTGTAAGTTTACTTAAAAAAATAAAGCAGGTTAAAAATACTGATTTTGACTTTACATATGGATGAACAAACTTTGCTGATCATATTCAAAAATAGATAAATTAATTTTAATGAAAATGAAAAAAGTCAAATAAATCAAAAGTGGTATTCATAATCTCATTTTGCACTCTAAGTAAACTTGCAGAGCAGGCTAAAATATATTTATTATATATATTTTGAAAAGTTATATAAGTAGAAGAAAGTTTTATTTGGATAAGCAATTATTTTTTTAAAGTCATGTGATTTACCTCACTTTAGATGACCCAAAAAAGGCAATAATATTTTTCTTGAAAATTGAAATTTTGGGTTACACAAGATTCCTAAAAAGAAATTTTTATTGCCATGGCGATAAATTACAAAATCCTAATTTGTTTTTACAAAAAAAAAAAAAAAAATTAAAATAATCATTACCATTTTATAACTTCCAACTTAGGGATGATATTGGTACTACAATTTAAATTCTGACCAATATAACATTGTTAAAGCTTAACCTGAAAGTTATTATATCAATATCAAATATCATGGGATTCATTTATATAAAAAAAATGCTTTTGAATTTTTTCTTTCAAAAAATATCAAATATGAATAATGTTCAAAATGATTCAAATATTTATCAAATAACACTTTACCAGAATCTAATAGTGGGCTTATATGTAATAAGAAATTTACATCATTTAGTTTATATTATCAATTAGAATTTTTAAAATGTTTAACAAGTGGTTAAGCTAATAAGCTATCATAGTTAAACAAACCTTCTGTTCAAATGAACTGGTATTCTATTTAAAAAATAATTTTATAAATTTTCAAGAGAGTTGTAGTTTTTATCTAATGTTAATTTTAATTTTTTAAATATTTTTATTTGTATAAATTATTGGGTAATGGATAATTTATTTTTTATGTGAAGAAATAAGAAAAATAGAGTTTAGATCCATATATCCGTAATCCAGAATAATTCGCGTATTAGCTTATTAGGTAAAAAAAATTCAACTCCTTTTTAATTCCACTAAATTCTCTTTAAAAAATTCTATTTTAAAAAATTAATATTTATCAGAAGTAATGATGCGCATGTTTCAGTCTTTCAGATGCCAAGATAAAAAGCGTTAGACCTACACGTACAAGTTTATGCTGGTGTAAGTGCGTGAAACAATAATCAAGATACAGTAGTATGAATACATCTAAGTATATTTCTAGCTAAATTACTTTATAATTTATTATATAGACTTTAACATTAAAGATGAAATTGCGTCTTCTTGATTATATTCATCAAGATTTTAACACAGAATTTATTAATGTTCAAGTGAATTATTTTCTGTTTTAAAAGCAGATATTAATCAAAATTATAATAATCATTAAGTTTATTTCAATCATATTCAACAACACCAACAATAAATCATTTCGTATAATTTAAAAATTGGTTCTTTGTTGTAAATAATTTTTAATATACACTATAAATTCTAACAAAAATAATCCGGGTTTAAGATATAAATAAACTTTTCATTTATTAAGAACAAACAATTTAGTTTTAATATAGTAATTTTCAAAAGAAATGAAAAAAAAGAAAAGAAAGATAGAGTATAAAAATCATTATTTAAATATTTAAGTAAATTAAGATATTTATTAAATAGTGGGACGTATCCTAAAATTATATGTTTTTATAAATTATTACTAAATGTAACAATAATTTTTATGTATTGAAAAGCTTACTTATTACAAATAATGAGTAAGAAATAAATTCAAATGATACTCAAGATTTTCTCTAAGTTCTTTAGAAAATTCTATATATTCTTGCTCCTGTTCATTAATTTCAATACCATGGATATTTTTATTTAGGTACTGAATAATTGACGAGTGTGAAACTATTTCGCAAGTAACCTTGTAACATTTTCTCTCATCAATTTTGAGAAAATGAAACATGTGGACATTGTTTGTTTGAATATAATTGTTGTTTAAGAGCTCAAATACGAGCTCAAAAGATATTGGTACTTCTTTATAATTAATACCGTAAATTTGAATATCATTAGGTGGCTTATAATAGAGATCGTTGATAGGAGGATTCATGCTTGAAATATCAAAAAAAAAAAAAAAAGCAAAAACCAAGTAATTTGACGAAAAGTTTACCACTAAATGCACTTAGTGATAGTTATTATATAGTTATTCTTACGTGAATCTTTTGAATATTTGACGGCGCAGCATTTATTTCTGTACTACTATCCTCTAATACCCCAGATTCTTCTCTTCCATAAATTGCCGAAAGTCTAAAAGTTACACCAGATTTAAACAAACAAACAAAAAAGAGATAAGATGAAAAAAAAAAAATAAGATATTACAACACAATAGTCAATAGACAATTGTATAACCTAAAGATAAGCAAATCACGGTTGTTATATAAATATCATTATTTAACTTTATATTGCTTTGTTAAAATTTCCATTTTTGTCATGTTTGATGGGCTTCGCTTTTTTTTTTTAGATATAAAAGGGATTTCTGATTAATTAAAAATTAATTGATAAGATTGCGAGAATAATTATTTATTGATTTCTGATAACATTGTGTTCCCAATTTTGGAGTTAATTTACCCGTAGATATATTAAAGAAGTTCTCATATATCGATAATCTTGCTTATTTATCATATCATACATTTTTTTTTTTCACCCTTCGGGGCTACATTTAAACCGCAAATTTGAAACATATATTTTTGTTACATTATTTCTAGAAAATTTAATAATTTTAATTGTACTTATTTGCTTCTGGAAAAAAATTAAAAGAAATTTTAAAAATAATTAAAATAATTAAAATGAAAAGAAAGTAGATTTCCGTGAAAGGATTTATGTGTAACTCACTCCTCTCCAATTTAGCGAATTTTTTTTAAAATAAGACAAGTTATTTTTACAAAATTAGTCCTCATGTGATAAATTGAGAATTGGATATAAAATATCCTCCCGTTTTTCTTCTAAAAAGTACATTTTTTTTGTCACTCCTCGTTGCGCTAAGCAATTAGAGAAGCTCCTTATTTCATGAATGCAGTGTGATGTAAATACTAGTCAATGGTGAGTCCGGAGCTTTGAGGAAAAAAATTATTTGTGCGACATTATTTATTGTTGTATATCTTTGTCCAACGTAACGTCGAAACAACAATCTTTGATTCGTCAATTTACTTAGGTCCCAAGACACATTTTGACAAGAAAAAAGTCTTTGTCAAAAGATTTTTTTCGCATGCTATTACACAAACTGTCATCATACAGAAAAGACTTTTCTCCGGACAATTATTTTTGTACAACGTTTATTAATGCGCTCACGATGAAAAGTTGAAAACTTTTGAACGTAAAAATCGAACATAACATAAAAGAAATTACGTTCTCCTTAAGCAAATAAATCTATATTTTACTAATTAGTAATTATTTATCATCATTGTATAAATTTATAAATTTTGTTATGCTGAACGATATATTATAAATACCTTGTATATTAAAATAATCTATTCGACAAATAGATTAAGAATTTTTTTGAAAATTTGAAATAAAGTACAAAAAAAGGAGAGAATTTATCTATTAACATAAAAGCTTTATTATCATAGAAAGAATATCCCGGATTTTTTATTTATATAATGTTTTAGATTTATTATTTAAAGATGATTACAAAAACTGATTTAAAATTTGTTGACTAAACGTCAGTCTCTCACGATTATTACATAATTTTTGTGGCTTAGATTCGCATAAAGTTTTTACCGGATACAAATCAATTTCGAAGGTTTTGATTCAATAAGGCTTCTCAAATTTAAAGGGTTTTAAACTTAAATATCAAGAGGAGGGGAGGGAAAAAATCAACAGTAAATATTAAACACATAATAAAAAATGGTTAAAAAATTTTAAAAAATTTACATATCATGTACAACTTATTATTTTATGATTTTAGGCTCATGATGGGGATTATTTTAAATTGGTAAGGCTAACAGCATGGATTTAATGATACAAGTAATCTATTCAATCGGTATCGCTCTTCGAAATCGGCGATATTTAGCGAAATCCCCGAGTATGACTTTTGACTGATATCCGTCATTGAAACATCTTGTGTTAAATTATTCCCATTTTCATGAATCATCTCTCTGGTGGTTTGAAAAATTAATTCGATCTTGCTGCGGACTAATGATATGAGTATAATATATCTTGATAAATAATATTATCATTACAAGGCAAACCGTTTCTTATCCTGACGTTGCAATCCATTGACAAAATTGTCTTGATTATCGTCTATAAAAGAAGTTAAATTTTTATTAGAATCAGCTTTTTCAAAAATAGGATATCTCATAAAGTGAATAGGAAGAGTTCGTTCTAAGTCTTCCTCAAGACAAAATCTTTGATATAAAGATAATGAAACTTTTTAAGTTATTTATGTCAATATTCATTTCACATACTTCTTTATTCAATATATCCGCGACCAAAGAATGGATGTAATATAATAATTTGTTATAGAACCTTTTGTAAATCATTTTTAACCATTTTACAATTTATAAGGTAAAAATTATCATCATCTATATATTGAAAAAAAATTACATTCATTTCTTTGTAAAGCATTGGATTGAATCACTTTTGGTCGACATGGATGCGCTCCTAGGTGATTTGAATGTAAAATAAATTGCAATAAAACAAAAATAAAAAATAAATTCTACAAAGAAAAAACGTGTAATCGTATATTTCCTTCCGTCGCTATAAGTTTATATAGAATTGATTATGTTCAAGTATCTACTTGAGAGATAAAAAAAAAATCCAATGAATTTGTAGTGGAAAAAATTGGAATGGTATAAACGTATTTTTTAATTTTAACTACACGATACACCTTTATATTGAAGAAACAACCAAAAGCCAAATATCTAAATTTAAATTTAAGTTCATGAAAAAAATCAGAAATGTTATAATTCATTTGATCTTATTAAAGTAAGTATTTATGATTAGGCAAAGTGGTAAATGTTTCATAAAAAATAAATGTAGTAACGGTTGAAAAATAGCATTTGTGTAAAAGTATTTCTAACCATCATCTAGGGATGATTTATTTTAAATGCCATCCCTACCTAAGTCTGCGCCTCTTGCAGACGCTAAGTGCTCAATTTTGGCGAAGCCAAAATTGACATTAACGTTCTCTGGCGCGCCATTTTGGCCCTTTTGGTCTATTTAACTAGCCTTTAATCCTAACCCAAACCCTAATACTAAAAAAAAAAAAAATTTTTTTTTTGTTACCTTTTATAAGAATCGAACCGATAATTTTGGTATATATATTGCATTTAAATGATGTTCCTAAGAAAAACTCTCTTTAATATATATGAACATAATTCATTTTATAATTTTTTTTTGTGAAACGAAAACTTAGAAACAAAATTTTATTCGTATAAATTATTGATTTATTTTTTACGTAAAGAAATAAGAAAAAATAGAGTTTAGATCCATATATATATATCTGTACGTGACAACGGATTGCAGGTACTCAGAGTCTCAGATATAATCCATGAA
>QKYT01000063.1:87968-99151 GCA_003550305.1 Glomus cerebriforme
AAAAAAAAAAAAAAATGATTTCCTTTTTAATTTTAAAAAATTATTGAAAAAGAAGAATCAAAATTTCTAATTGAACTCTTATAACTTTGAAGAAAATTATGATCATAATCAAAAATAATGATGCACATGTTTAGAAGACACTAATAAATGGGCTCACATACGACAATTAAGACATGCCAAGTGTAACTCCAGAATTTATTAATGCTCAAGTAAATTGTTTTCTGTTTGAACAGTAGATGCTAATCAAAATTATAATAACATTAAATTATTTCAATCATACTCAACAATACTAAACAATAAAGCATTTCGATATAATTTAAAAATTGGTTCTTCGTTGGCAAATTTTATTAAATAATTTTTAATATACACTATAAAAAAATAATCTGAGTTTAAGATACGAACATTTCGTTTATTAAGAAAAAACAATTTAGTTTTAATATGGTAATTTTCAAAAGAAATGAGGATTAAACAAAAAAAAAAAAGAAAAATTTACTTAAATATTTAAGTAATAATAAATTAAGAAATTGAAGAAATAAATGTTTGCGATACGTCATAATATTTAACGATATGTTTTAAGTAGTTTTTTTTAATGGAAGAACGTATCTTAAAAATAAATAATTACAACATAAAAGAATTACGTATTGAAAATCTTTATACTGATTACAAATAATGAGTAAGAAATAAGTTCAAATGATATTCAAGATATTCTCTAAGTTCATTAGAAAATTCTATATATTCTTGCTGTTGATGTTCATTAATTTCAACATTATGGATATTTTTATTTAAATACTGAACTATTGATGAATGTGAAATTATTTCACAAGTAATTTTATAACATTTTCTTTCATCAACTTTGAGAAAATAAAATTCATGTAAATTGTTGGGTTGAATATGATTTTGATTGTTAATCAAGAGCTCAAAAACGAGGTCAAAAGATATTAGTATTTCTTTATAACTAATACCATAAATTTGACCGTTATTAGGTGACTTATAATAGAAATAGTTGATAGGAGTATTCATGCTTGAAAGTATTAAAAGCAAAAACCAAGCAATTTGACGAAAAGTTTGATCTTATTAGTACCACTTAGCGATAGTTATTATATACTTCTAAAATTATCACGTGGATCTTTTGAATATTTGGTGGCACCCCCACATTCCCGAAATCCTAATGTAGAATAGTGAAAGTTAATGATGTTCAAAAACCAAACAAAAGATAAGGAAATCGGAAGAGATGAGATGAAAAAAACCGATAAGATAGTACAAACGGAAATGATTTCTTTAACGATAACTTGATAAGCAATTACAAAACAAGATTATTGTATCTTGACAGAAAAATTTTGTTCTATTTTTAAAGAACGCTGATATTGAGGCGGACTGGTGAGTAGTTATGTTCATATTTACATGTTAATATAAACATGCAGTAATATTGCTTTGTTAAAATTCCATTTTCGTCAATCACATTTATTTTTTATGGGTTTCGCTTTATTTCTTGATATAAAATAAAATTTTCTGATTAATTTAAAATTAATTGATAAGATTGTGAAAATAATCATTTTTTTTCTTCCGATAACATTATGTTCCCAAATTCTCTATCGATAATCTTGCTTGTTTAAATGATACTTATTATATACATTTTTTTCACTTTTCGACCATCCAGTAATATTCAAATTACTTATTTTGTCATTATCAAATCGCAAATTTGAAGATAACACATTGTTGTTACGTTGTTTCTATAGAGAACCTACTGGAAAAAGTTGGAAAAAATTTAAAATAATTAAAATGAAAAAGAAAGTGGATTTCCATGAAAGAATTGATGTATCCACACATCTTCAATATTTCTCCATTTTTTAAAAATAAAATAAACGTTATTTTTTTTTTTTACTAATCAAAAATAAGTTTTCATTTTTATTTTATTTATTTATTTATTTTACAAAATGCAAGTCTCCATATGATAAATCGAAATATGCTAAAAAAGTAAATTTTATTTGTCACACTTAGTTGCGAACATATGCAGTGTGATGTAAATATTATTTTTTTACAGCATTTACTAATGCGTAACTCACTGAACGTTAAATTGAGCATAACATAAATGAGAATTAATAGAAATTACGGCAAATAAATCTATTCTTTTACTAACTTTTACTAATATATTATACGGCTCTGACATTATCAATAGTCTATATAATTTAAATAATTTAATTAAACTTTTTATTCACTCCTCTTAAAAATGCTACCTCAAAGAAAGGTTCAAGTTTTTGCATTAAAAAAATTTATTTATAATCTACTTTATTATTTCATAGAACAAGAAAACATTTATTTATAATTTCTAAAAATGAGAATTTATCTATTAACATAAAAGATATTTTTGAAATTATTAATATTCTTTATTAATATAGACAAATTTCGAATTGATATAATGTCACTAGAAATATAAGATCTTTACAAAAACTTATTTAAATTTACTGGGACTTAAATGTCGCAATGTTGATTTGCGTGTCGCGTAATACAAATCTTCGAAATCAGCGAAATCCTTAGAATATGACTATTTGATTGGCCTTCTGAAAAATATTTTTGATGTATAGAAGAAAAAAAAAATCTACCGTAAAACATAAATTTGTGTAATTTTCATTCTAGAATGTCAATTTAATATAAATTTATGTGGTTATCATACAGTACCTATACTTAATTTTCTTATAACGATTTGTAAATAAATATTTGTTCAAACATAATCAACATAATCATAAATTTAATTAACAATAAAAATAATAAAACATAAATTTTATACTGTACATATCGATTAATATTAATATTATTTAGCTTACTAAACTTAATTCGAAATCTTACATGAAATAATTATCATATTTTAACATAATTTTTATAATAATTTCAATAAACCGCAAATTTCAAGAATTTAATCTCGAACTGAAAAAAAGACAAATCAACTAATCTAAATTTATCCTAAACGAAGTATACTGAATTAAAAAAAAAATTTGGTGTGAATGTCGATGTGGATGAGTCACATGATATCCTTCAGTTCCAATTACATTATAATTATTACTTGGCATGCCACCGTAATTTTAATATCCGTCATTGAAACACCTTGTGTTAATCTTGTTGTGGATTAATGATATGAGTATAATCTCCAATTCCACTTACATCTTGATAAGTAATATTATCATAATAAAGCAAATCATTGTCATCATAGTTTTGACTAATATCCACATTATTATTATAGGCAGGACTCTGATATGTTGCTGTTGATAATCATTCATATCTTGGCATGGAAATCCATTGTCAAAATTGTTATGACTATCGCCCATAAAAGAAATTATATTTTTATTAGAATCAGCTCTTTCAAAAATATGATATTTCATAAAGTGAATAGTAAGAGTTCGTTCCAAGTCTTCCTCAAGACAAAATCTTTAATATAAAGACAATGATACTTTTTGTCCTAAGTTATTTATGTCAATATTCATTCCACATACTTCTTTATTCAATATATCCGCGACCAAAGAATGGGGAAATAATGTGTATGTAATATAATAATTTGCTATAGAACCTTTGTAAAAGAAACCATAATCATCAGAATCATGAAAAATCATTTTTACAATTTACTATATAAAAATTATCATCATTGTATAATGAAAAAAATTACATTCATTTCTTTGTAAGGCAGTTTGCATGCAGTAGTGGATTGAATACCTTTTGGTCGACATGGGTGTGCTCCTAGGTGATTTTGAATGTAAAATAAATTCTACCGTATATCTTAAAAGAAAAATATGTAATCGTATATTTCCTTCCGCTTATATAGGATTGATTAAGTTCAAGTATCCACTCGAAAGAAAACAGATGAAGTTTGTAGTGGAAAAAAAAAATCTGGGAAGTAAAAGTAACGTACTTTTTAATTTTAACTACCCGATATGCCTTTATATTATTGGAAACAATCAAAACACCAAGTATCTAAATTTAAATTAAGTTCATGGAAAAAATCAAAAATGTTAAGCGATTCAGTTAGTCTTACTAAAGTAAATATTTATATTAGATAACCATTTCATAATAAATTAAATATATAATAGTTGAAAAAAAAATTAGATTTGTGTATGATACGAAAATTAATAATATTAACACGAGATTTAAAAATCTAAGCTTCGTAGCAATAACACAATATTTTATCTATAGATTTACTGGAACGTTAAACTCTAAAAAACAATATCTTTACGCCCAACTTTCTCAATGTTTCAATGTTTCAAATTTTAAATGCAGTTTTAATTTACTTATTTGAAATCAAAAAAAGATTGTGCTACTGAAACGAACTGTTTGTAAACCTCCTTAAATCAAGGCGAATGGGCATTTTTCAACTATGATATTGTGGTGATCACGTTGATGTATTATGGTTATCTTGTAATGTAGACGATAATACAACGTACAGTAACTTACATTATATATTTATGAAATATAATATCCAATCAAATTTAATTATTTTGAATTGTTGATTAACCATAATTAGAAGAATTATAATCATCCCGTGTCGGATTGTCGGCCGAAAATTAAAATATATTATGCTGAAACTTACTTGATGCTAACCAGAAATGAGAAGCTTACAAGCTTTTCCTGCATTTAATATGGAATTATCTTATTATTTTTTTTAGAATTCTTGCACGTAAAAAAATACTTTTCACAAAATAAAACCTTTTGAAAGGTAATTTGGATTTAAAATATAGAAAAACATTTCTTAGCGAATACGAGAATATTACATTAATTGAATCTCATTGTACGATGTTTGGATTAATATCTACTTTTTATTATCCAGTGTAAAATTATTTACACTCTAATATGTAATTACATCTACAGCTAATAAAATATGTATATGTATTATACAAATCTATTTCATATCTCATAATAAAATTAAAATTATTGATTAACTGATAAATTCGCTGATCCAATCACATGTCTGTGTATGTCCATTTTTGGCTAATTTTTACTTTGCACCTTGAAACATTATGAAAAATATCTATTAATAGATAATATATTAAACTCAAGATTTTATTTGTATTATATGTAACAATTATATTGAAATTTAAAAAGTAAAAACTCGTTTAATTCTTTCAAGTATAACGTGTGAAACTCCAGAAATTAAAAGTGATTTATTTGAAGAAATTTATAATTAATATTAGTATTTATTATCAGTAAAATACAGTAAAATATTTCCCCAAGCACAAGCAACAAACATAACATGCCAAATATAAATATTAAAATTAGCGTTAGTGTTATAATATTAATAAGGCTTATTAAAATGTATTCACTTTTCCAGTACTAATAGAAAAACATATAATACTGTATATTATAATTTTAAATTACTAAATTTTGATCAAATTTATTTAATACAAATCAAAATTTTAAAAAAGGAGCTTTAGGAAGTAAAATTAGATTTATTTAAACTTTTTTACGCAAATTTAAATAATTTTCATGCAAATATATCAGAATATCTTGTTTTATTTCAGTGTATCCATTAATCTTTGCTCGCCAATATTCTTCTGCTGCATATTTATTCATAATAATCAGCTTAATAAATGATGCTAACCTTTGTACTTTTTCATGAATGTAACTGCATTTCCTTTGGAATATTTCATATAACATTTCTCAAAAAACCAAATTAGAAATCAAATTGCATTTATATGAAGTACGTTATATCAAACAATCTCGCAGCACAATCCGCATATAATCTTGCTATAATTTCTTGCAGTGTTTCATTTTTATTGGATACATTTTTTTTTCTTTTTTTTTGATGTGAGTTCCTATTATTATTTTATTTTTTTACGGGTTATGATGCATAGCATCTATAAGTACTCATCAAAAATATAAACCTATCTAGTCTTTCAGTTTGTGTAAACTTCAAAATTGATATCGATAAAATGTTATTCTTTTTAAATTTATGATATCGGGTTTGATATTAGATTATATAAATTTTTGGCAGAGTTATTAGAGATTTAATGGCTGAATGACTAAATCAGCAACCGTTTTTTTTTTCGGGTTGACCCAACTTCAATATTTCAGTTACTCCCTATCTCAAACATAAGGTAGGTTTGGACCAAAAAAAAAAACAAATTTTCAACATAAAATGAATTAAATGATAGTGAAGAGGCTAATGATGATATTTTTGTATTAGAATTCCTATTGAAATAATCAGAAGAATGGGAAAATAGGGATGACAGTAGATAGAAGGATGAAATTGATTTAGAAAACTCAAACAGGCAAAGTTAGAGAAATTTATTTTTTTATTATTTATTTTTATGTGATTTAAATGGAATAATGATCCATAAAATAAACTGCTTACCTATCGACCAATAAAAATATCCTTCACTTGCAATTCACGTGACTAAAATATTGTATCAATGTAAACGGTTTTTTGGCGTTCATTTGTTGGTGTTTATAGTACAGTATGTTCATTATGTTCATCCAAATTTAATAAAATGATCATCTGTGTCAATGTACTGGAAAGGTAACCGATCATGTATTATGCACGTTACTTCATTAATGACTGAATTTTTTAAATAATTTACTTTGACAAATTTTTTTTTTTTTTTGGCACATTTCAATTAACAGGAGAACGGTATGCATTTTTTTAATTATTCTTTTCATTTTAATTTGAACTAAAATAAAATAGATTTTAAAATACACATTATAATTTGAAGAATAGTCGCAATGGAGGATATTGACTTTTCAATTGTCAAACAAGAGCCGTTCGATGAAAACAACGCAGATTTTCAGAGCTTTTCTCCATTAAATGATGCAATGCCTATAGATACAATTGTCTTTTCAAGTGAAATCGAAGATGTAGCATTATCAGAACCAGAGACTAAACAAGAATTCGAAGATTCTGAAGAAGAGCCGTTCGACGAAAACAATACATCAAATGATGCTATGTCTATAGATAAATTTCGTTCTTCAAATGAAATTGAAGAAGTTACATTGGAGATTAAACAAGAATCCGGAGATTCCGAAGATTCCGAAGATCCAGAACTAAAGGAGCTTCGAAAAGAGAAAAATAAGCAGAAGAGGATAAAAAATAATTTAATTTCAGAGAACGTTAGCATATTGTCATATGCAAAATCATGTCCAAACTGTAAAAAAAGTTTTAATTCTTCTTTAATCAAAAAGAAAGCTATACATTTTAAATCATGTTGTAATTCTAAGAAGCGCTGGGTTGAAGAACGAGAATTAGTAACGATGATTGATGATTTGAAGTTTAAGTTTAAATCGATGATGGAAAAACGCAAACAAACCCATAGTGATTGTGATTATGATTCTTCTAATGAGACTGAGGTGACTAAAGATCTGGAAACAAAGAAGATTTATGATTTCTTTCCTATGGAAAAACCAAACGTTTGTAACAAAAAGAGTGTGAATGATAATAAAGTCAAGAACGAAGAAGATATTTATGGATTCCCATTGAATAATCACAAATCTTTAAATAAAAAAGAAATCAAGGACGAAGAAGATCAGTATAGAAGCTGATGATATCATTTAAATGCATAAATAAACGGATTAATCTACCAGATTCGGTACCATCTTTGAAATATACTAGCTCATCACGAGATATTTAGTATTCGAACTTTTATATTATTGCGCTTTTCAAAATTGTGCTACCCCACTATAAATTATCTGATAAAAAAATCATTAGATTACAGGACGATTACTGACAAAAATCGAACAATTTGTCCTGTAATTGTCCTGTAATCGTAATCACTCAGTAATCACAACATACACAGAATTCTGAAAACTGCAATAAATAATAATATTTTTTTAAGAGAAAGAACTATTTTGAAAGTCGTAGTTTTTTCTTAGATTAATTAAGCAATACAAAATTTTGTATTAGGAAATAATTAATTAAATAACATTGATAATTAATACAATATAATCTCCCAATTTTTCATTTCTTTTTTTTTTAACAGTTTTTTTTATTGAATAAATGAATTCTAAATTGGATATTACCTGATATTTAATGAAAATTATAAAAGCTAAAGGATTTATAAAAAGAAAAACTGATTATAGCATCCCTTAAATAATCTTTCAGAAGTTTTAAAATCCAAATTAACCTTTCAACTATTAATTAATTGTTGTAATATATTATATATTGATAAATAAACTAAGTAAATTACATATTTTAGTATATATATTTAATTCTAACTATAGTTATTTATTAATTATTTATTATTAAAGTTAAATACTAGACTTATTAATAATAAAAGGTAATAAATATACTTCAAGCTGGCCTTTTAGAATTTTAGTAACTAGAAGCTCCTATAGTAAAAACTAATATATATATATTATAAACCTTATTCTTAATAATAAATTTCAGCATATGGAAAGAACTGAAAGGAGAAAGATATATAAATGATGATCTTATATCAGTTAAAAAGTTTGAAAAAATGCCATTCATATTTTTGCAAATAGCTTTAAACTATATTGAAAAAAAAAGCAGATAAGATTTCAAATATAATTAAAAAGAAATATTATTATTATTTTGCACTAAATCAAAAAATTATCCTTTACTTTATTAGTGAATAGCATTAAAATATCTTAATATAAATATAGTAATTTAAAAATATCAAGCTGTGTCAAAAATAATTTGTAAAAATATTTAATAGTTAAAATGATATTTACAAAATTGTATAACAATATACAAATGATCAAAAAAAGTATCTAAAGTAGAGGTTGGAACCAGATTTAAAAAATAAATCTGGTTTTATTTTAACTTATAATATATCCAGTTCCTTCAAATCCTTCAGATTTATATCCAGTTTTATTCAGTTTTNCTTCAGTTATCCAGATATAATAAATCCGGTTTCCTTCGTTCCATCCAGATTTATTATATTCGGTTTCCTTCAATATTCGGATTTAAATCTGAATCGAAGGAAACTGGATTTAAATCCGAATGTCGGATATCGGTTCTAACCACTAATCTAAAGTAATTGATAATATTTACAAGATATAAATTTTATAATTTTTAATTTTATTAAAATAATTAATAATAATTCTATAGTTATCGCCATTTTTTAAATTTGCTATTTAAATAAAAATATCAACTTTGAAATTACAAAAAAAGACTAACATGTATACATATATAGTATAAATATTATTTGATAAACATAATTCTAAGCCACTGTTGTATCACTTTCTTCATAATTTTATTATCTCTGTCACATCTTTTCATTAGTAGCATATAAACTAGTAGGTATCAATTCCTAATTAATTCCAAAAGATTCCATAAATTCCAAAACAATTACAAATGTAGTTTATAATAAATAGACATTTATTTTCATAGATAACCTCAAATATGCTTAAAGAATTTAGTAAAGACTTATACTGTCATATTATTTATCTTTATATTGATAGTTTGTCAACTGTAGATATTGCTAGTATATTACATATGAGTAAGTGCATTGTAAATAAGATAAAAAAGAAATATAATCATTGAGCTTGTGTTGTAAATTATTTTAAAAGTATTTCTGGCCAAAGAAAACTTTTTAATAGAAGAGATATGATTATACTTAGAAATCTTGTTAAAAAAAAAGGTGGACTGGTATTTAAATAAGTTAGTATATGAAATGAAATGTTTAACAGGGAAAAGAGTGTCTATTGCAGTACTTTGATGATCATTTTAATATTTAGAAATTATTAGAAAAAAGGTAAACATTTTATTTGGTATTTATTATAAATAATTGATGTAAAATTATCTCAAAATCTTTTTTTTGATATAAGTTACAAAAAGCAGCATTGAAAGAAATGAGATTATACATGCATATTATTTAGCTACAATTAGTGAACATTATACATGAAATCAACTCATTTTTATTGATGAAAGTGCTAAAGATAAAAAAAGTCTTTTCTGATTATATGGATATTCACTTAGAAATACATCTGCTCAAAAAAAAGTAGTTTTTGTGTGAAAAAAAATGATATACCATTCTGCCTACACTTATACTAGATGGATTTGTAGCTATTGATATATTTGAAAAATCATGTGATAAAAAAAAATTTGTTAATTTTATTCTTGATCAAATAGTAAGCAATAACCCTGATTTTTATTTATTTTGTATTATAATTGATATGTTTTTTATTTTTTTTAGGTACCAATAATAAATTCTTATCTAGGAGACAATAGTGTTATTATAATGGATAATGCTAGAATCTATCATAATAATAAATTAGTATCTTTATTAGAGGGATTAGGATGTTATATTATCTTTCTTCTGCCTTATTCTACTGATTTTAATCCAATTAAAACTGCATTTTCAACCATCAAATCATGGATTAGACATAATTGTGATTTTATGAAAACTTGTAATGATCCTATATATGCATTATTAGTTATATGTAGTCAGATTATGTTTCAAATAACACAAACATTTTTTGAAGCATCAATTTATATTTAGAATAATTAGTTTTACTAGAAATTTTATTTAGAAAATCAATTTATTAGAAAAAAATAAAGATAATTTCAATTTACATATAGAAAAAAAGTCTAATATATTTTAAAATCTTTGAGTTGCTTGTTTGATATTTTTCTGCCACCCAATTTTTACTACTTTTAGTTATTGTAATTACTCATCTGATAAATCTTTGATTATATTTATAGTAATTTCTTCTTTACAAAAAGCATTCTTAAAGTTAGAATACATATCATAATTATGTTTGTAATCTAGACTATTGAAAAATTTATCAATTGAAGGTAATGTATTTGGTGATGCTAAATAGGTATATAGATAAACTGTACTGTACGGTTGGCTAAACTGTACTGTACGATTTTAAATGCAAAAATTCATACAGTACAATATAATACTATAATAAGCGCTATACTATACTGTACGAATTTTTGCATTTAAAATCGTACAGTACAGTTTAAGAAACTTAACAATTACGTGATTAAGTCAATTTTATTGGCCGATTTTTGCCATACTATATTAAATAATTTTTTTTAATTATCATCATTAGACATTTTTATTTACATAAATTATTTACTTTATTTTAAACAATTAATCTAAGAAAAATGGAATGTATTTTATTTACAATAATTTAAATCTTTTACAGAATATAACTAATTAAATTTCTCTTGTTTTTAAAACTAGTTTTCAGATTTAGGGAAAAAGAAAAGTGAAGAGAATGAAATAAAAATGAAAATA
>QKYT01000063.1:114161-147112 GCA_003550305.1 Glomus cerebriforme
TATTATTAACTTATATATATTTTATTTTATATAAATATCTCTGTATTTTTCTTAAGAACTCGATAGTGAGTTCTGTAGTTTGGAATTACTACAATAAAAGAACTATCCTCTCTAAAATCTCTAATTCCCTAAATTATAATTGTGTCTACCCGTGTGTAAACTCTTGTCTATAACTTTTGTAACCTCATATTGCGCCTTCAATTTGTGTGTGGAATACTTCAAAGCTATTGCCTCCCTGAAGCTATTCATAGTTAATTTGGACGACGGACTGTTCCAGGTTAACAACGCCAGATGTTTGATATAAAGCATATAGTGTTAGTTATTTTAGATAGTCTCTTCTTCCTGAAGGTTGGCACTAGCAATTGGCTTCTATAACTCTTCTTAAAACATTTTGTGCTAGTTTGAAAACCCATCTGAGTTGTGTATTCTTTACTCTGGAGATTGGTACTAGCATCTGATTTCTAAAAATTCATCAATGTTTCATGCTAGTTTGAAGACCCATTGTGTTGAGAGGAGATTCAGGTGAACTGGGTGAAGGGTATTGCAGTTGAGGAGAGATTTGGGAAGGACTGGTTGAAGAGATTGTTTTTGGTTCCTAACACTGGGGTATGGGGAAGATTCAGAGCATGTCTTATCTAAGGAGACTCAGAAATGTGGCCTCACTCTGAGGATTTATATGATATAAGTATGACAAGTTAGGGATTTCTGCCTCCAATGTGGGGAAAGAGGTCTTATTTTGAACAGTCTGGGTTAACGTATTTCACATTACTCAATAAACTGTCTTATTAACTTGTCTTCGCAAAAAAAAAAGAGATAAAGTTAGATCCAAGCTTAAAGGCTTGTTGTAAATAATTATAGTATTTCATTTTCTGCAATTACTATATTGTCAGTAGTTGAATATTAGTTATGAGTGTGCAAAATTAGATCTTTTGTCATACAAGGTCATCAACCTGTCATATTTGATGCTCCTAGTATCGATCTTGAAAACGAAGGTATTAATAATAGACAAACTTTTTGTATTGATTAATTTTATTGATTACTGCATATCAAATATAATGATGTAGGTTCAAAAAGTATTGTGTCATTGCTATGATTTCATGATATCATGACATCCATCTATTTCAAAAAATCGATAAAGAAATTGTCTATTTTTGGTAGTTAAAGTTTCAATTCTGGATGAACAAGCAGTCTTGTTCTATGAAAATATTTCTTATTGCTCCTTTTATAAGTTTATGCTCGCATTTGATAAGGTATGAACACTCATTTTATTGCAATTTTAAGTTTTGTTTTGATATTTATAAATTTTAAACTTTAAGCACGCACGATACATAAAGCTTGCCGTTGAAGAAGTTCTGTACTATAATTTTTGAAAAGAACTAAAAACCAGAGGTAAGTAAATTTTTATAAAACACTTCTGACCTTCAAACAGCATTAATTAAACTACTTTAATAATTAAAAGAGAAAACTTCACATATGTCTACCATTCCATTATCGACTTCGTCAACTACACCCGGAGCCAGATTATTATCTGATGAGTCAACAAGTGACAGTTTTGATCCTGAAATCATGGTCTATTTCATTAGCCGAGGTTTTCAATCAAACCTCATTAGGTCCTTTCTGGAAGGGGAGGTCCACCTTGATCTTAAAACGAATACAGAACTCATGTTTGATTTTCTCGAAGAACGCCGGCGACTGAATCCAAAAATCTACGTTGGCATTGAGGGAACTGGCATAAGTGGTGTAACTTCAGGCGATGATAAGAGATTACTTGTAGAATGGGGTCTTACGGAAGAAGCCTCAAATGAACTCCGTAATAGTGTGTGTGATGATATCCTCTGGTCTAAAAAAATTTTATATCATTGGTTATTCGAATGGGTCCTCAATCCATGGGAT
Source organism: Glomus cerebriforme (assembly GCA_003550305.1). Classification (NCBI taxonomy): domain Eukaryota; kingdom Fungi; phylum Glomeromycota; class Glomeromycetes; order Glomerales; family Glomeraceae; genus Glomus; species Glomus cerebriforme. The sequence continues at coordinate 116,055 of QKYT01000063.1, forward strand.
TCCAACATTCAGATGGCCTTTGATAAAATTTTCTATGATGCACAATTTCCACACAATCAATGGAACAGTTACGATAGGAAAGGTGGGCCACAAATGTTCGCCTCATCATATGATGATATCGCTACTGGAATAGATAAAATTTTAAGTAGCAACACGAAAGTCGCCGATGCCAATTCGACAAATACTACACAACATGCTTTCTTTTACGCAACAAATTATCAAAGCGTCCAGGCAATTAGTAAGAATGGGATAAAGCTTAAATATGGTAAATCCAATCTCGATTTTGGGCGTGATCCTAGCTTTTACCTAAACTCATCGATTAACAATGCAATTAATTGGATTAAGAATCGTAAGGGATTTAATGGAATCGTCGTATATTGGGTTGAGATTGACAGAATCAAAAGTATGAATTATCGAGATCTAGTTTCTGAAGGAGACGATTTATGGAAGAGGGTGGTGGTTGCGTCGAGATGTGCACAGGAATCGGAAGTGGATGATGATGATTTTGTTTACGGATACCAATTATCAAACCCAAAACAAATTCTAACTGAATGGAAAGATCATGGAGGAGAAGATGTTGAAGGATCATGGCAGAATGTCATCCCCAATGCTCAATGGTTTGAACCTATTCAGCACCTTCAACTTGCTCTTAAGACACCCAGGGCAGTGAAGCTTATGAACAGCTATTGTGTTGGCATCATTTATTTTCATAACAGCTGGCTAGTGTAAAAATGGGCAGTTGTAATCAAAAAATGTCATCATGCATATGATAATAGTAAAATAATGTTTCGCTTTGAATGCACTCAAATTTTATAACATTTATGACAAACTAGATAATCTATGGTCGGTTTACTGCGCCATATCACATGATTTTCACTGACCCGCATGTCAGAGAAATCAAAATACAAAAAATAAAAAGTTCATATTGATTTTTGTCTGCCAATGAATTAGCCAGAGACGCTGTATATCAATGAAAATAAAATAAAGTTTTGCGGTTTCAAAGTAATCTGCCCATATCAGGCCTTTCTCCTTTTTATTCATGTATATTTGTAAATAATGTATGAGCGCTTATCAAATAAATAAAATAATACATGCAATGAATATTACATTTGTTTTTGTATTCTACTCCACCCAATTCTCCAGGAAATATACTAACTAGCTTTTTTGCAAAGCACCTTTGGCAAGACCATATTACACTAATGAATAAATGTCTAGTCCTGCTCATCCATTCCTCTGTCATAATTAATAGTAACATTGATAACTTCTGCATTTTGTGAAAAAGAAGGGATAATTGGGGTCACAGGTCTGGAGATGTGAAGTGTTGATAGCGTTAGAGGTTTTGATAATATTTTGGATGAATTAGGGATTGTAGATTTTGGTATTCTTGACGGATGAGCTCTTCTCGATACCAAAGAACTTGATCTTTCATGTGATAATGATAATGACGAACTCACCCTACTTTGTCTCCTAACACTTTCACTGTGCTCTTGTTCAAAGAACAGTTCTAGCGAATGAAAATAGATATGTTATTAATAATGAAAAGGTTCCCTCTTGAATAGTTTACCAGAAAAAAATACATTGCTTCATTCCCTTTGGTTTGTTATGTTATTAGCAAACCTCACACCAGATGAAATACGAAATCTCCTCTTTAATATAGATTGTTCTTTAGAAATTCCAATAGATGATTTCAATGAAAATTGGTGACCATTGGTTACAAATATCTGGATAAAGTGAATTTCATATCAACATGTAAATGGTGATGTTTGGAAAGTTTTTGCATGCCATCTTATGAAGTTCTGAAAATCAAGTATACAACAAAAGGAAAATGTTTTAAGTGATAAATGCCAAATAACAAGAAAACGATCATCTGATCTATATTACGCTAAAATTAAAGTTTCATGGTTAGTTTTGTTGAAGATAGTCAAAATCGAACATTACAAAAATTCTCCAAACTATGCATATTTATTGTTGGAATGTGATAGGATCAAACGCTCTCAAGCAATTTGAACTTTAGTAGAAGAAGAAGCAGCCAAAAATTATACATTACTGGCAATTACTTTAGCTGTTAAAGAATATGCAATGAAAGAGTTAGGCCTTGGTACAAGTGTTAGTGAGCTAAAATGCCAAGAAGTAGCTAATATTAAATATAAAATTCACAGACCTATGGAAAATATTCTTATTGGCAATTCTAACTTAACATCAGATATTTCACAATGTGTATTCTATTTAATAGAAAAGGGATATAAAGTTGAAAGCTATAGAGTCATCTACCAATCCTCTAAAGGAATTGTATTTGCATATCCTAAATAACTGAAAAAACTTGAACATTATGGATGGCTAACCCTCATAGACTCGACTCATAAAACTAACAGATACGACTGGCATTTGTTTACCTTGTATATCTGGGATACTTATAGGTGTTGGGATGTAGACGCTCACTTTTTTGTAAGTAGTAAAAGCTGCAAAACTATTTAACAAGCATTAAAATAATTCATGATAGCTATTGCCACTGGTTCTTCAGTATATTCATTCTAACCAAAGCAGTATAAAGGCCAAGCGCATCAAGAAAGTTTTTTCTGATATAAATGACAGTGAACAAAAGTGTGAAGTGATTCTTTGTATTGTGCATATATGAGATTGTGGATGTCAAAGATTTATAATAAAAAAATCTGTAATATTATGATTTCTGCAATGCACAAAAGAATGAAAATTGGTTATAAGAAACTCATCTAAGAAGCAATAGATAACTGTACCACCCCTTCCATTCAAAGTTACATCAAGAGAAATTACATGAAAAATACAGAATAGTAGGTGCTGTAGGGCTTGTCAACATTCTTCTTTACTTCTGCAAGTTACCTTCATGAATCCATTAGAATTTTACTATAGTAAAATAAAGAAATTATCATCTTCAAAACATGGTTTAATTTGTATGTCTTTCATTTTTCCACAGCTTTTCTCATTATCTAATTAATCAATATTTTTTCAAACTCTTTTTTCCATTTCTATCTTTAATTCATCTGTTTTTATCCATCCATTTACTTTCTAGTTATCTATTCATTCACAATCATTATCTGTCTGTCCATCCATTTATTTACTTCCTTCATTTTAAGTACCATTCAAAATATTATTAATATTGATTATAAAAAGCATTCTAATTTAAAAAGAGTCACCTTCGACTTTTGTACCAAAAAAATATCCATTCATGATGTAGAAGATGATATTATCAAAGAAATTCACAAGTTCTCTTCTTACTTTAATGTTTAATTGTTAAAAATCATATGCTGTAATGAATACTTTGCAGAAACCTGATGTTTTGCAATCAAGCCATCACAAAATTGCCCAAATTCGTATTGATCACATGATAGCATATTATCTTAAAGAAATTTTTACGATTTGTAAAAATTTTGTTAATTATTTATTAATAAATATTTTCAAAATAATAGCAAATTGTAATAAACATATTAAATATTAATAATTAATATAGAAATTGGTTTATAATAAGTTTAATTTAACTAATATATTGTTATAATAAAAATGACATAATAATAAAAATTACAATTATTTATTAATTAGGTGACACAAAGTTAAAAAATTGGTTTTCATATTCCGGCCGGGTCAGTAAAATGAAGATCTGAAATTTTAATTTTTTTTATGATAAATCATTTGAGTAGATTAATACCGTATAGCACTGCATAAAATACCCCAGGTCTGAATCAATTTACCTGATTTAAAACATTGAATTAGACCCGAGTGTGTACGTTCATCCTATCAGTACTAGACAAATTTAATATATGAAAAATTTAAATTTGATTTAAAATAGTGATTAAATATTCTAATTTTTAGAAAATAAATTAGATTTACATATTACATATTTGATATCTTGAAACGGGTATTTTATATGGGGGATATGCCGAAATGGGGGTCTCTTATGCAGTGCTATACGGTACTTCGAATATTTATAGTTATTTTAGTNTTATATAAAATAAACTGTATATAAAAATTGTAACCTTAATTTTAACTTTAATAAACTTTAAATTTTCAATCATAAAATCGTTTTATTAAATGTACTGTATATATACATATTTGCTTTCCAAACAACAATAACATTTAACGAAATATAAAGTAATTAAGTCTTTGTATGCTTTCCCTTATCATTGCCACCCTGTTTCTACTTCTAACGTTTCTTTAAAATAGCAGGATTGTTACCACAGGTACTACAACGTGAAAACTCATCTTTTGCTATTCTATTAATAANATCCAAGCTTCCGCATTCAATACAAACGTCTGGATAAATTCCAGCTGAATAATACGGCTTTTCGATTTGTGATACGCAAGACCATGAATCATTAACAAAGACTCTTGAAAAAAGTTCATGAATGACCTCCATTTCCTTTTCAGANTCTTCAGGATCATCATCCANATTTNCATGTTNGTGNTGNTCATCNTCNTTACAACCAATCTCTTGTTGCTTTTGTGGTGTGACTTTTGCAAGATCACATGTATTATGAAATGCCATACCGCAAGTGTAAAATATTGTATCTAAAAACCTTTGTAGTATTACTTTATCATTTTCAGAAAGTCTTTTTGCACTGAATAAAAGACGCNNCTTTTCACACTCAACGCAATTTACAATAACACCAACNTTTTTTGCNNNTACAGCAGAAGGACAAAATGGCATACTATGTTTTTTTGTAGTTGCTGACTTGTCTTTTTTTTCACCTTAGCATTCTTTAACGAAGGTTTATATTCTTCTGTTGTTTGCGTACCGTATAACTCTTCAAATGACTTGTAATGCATGTCTTCACCGGGTACTGGGTCTGAAAGATGATGCAGCTATTCGAAATCTTCTGGTGAACAATGAAGAGGTCGACAAATGGTACATGTTAGTTCGCTGCATTTTTTGATTGAAAAAAAGTAATGCCTTGACTTGCAACAGTGTTCCACAAATTCTTGCATGCATGTCTATAAATAAAAATATGTTAATTAAGCTTTTTTTGCAGTTAATCAGCATATTAATTACCCTCTGTTTTATATGCTCTGCTGTACGATCTTCACATGTAACATTTTCATCCACAAGTTGAATCATTTCCCAGAATCTTTCCATTTCTGTGTCTGTTGCTACGTTAAAAATTTCGAATGGTTCATCTTTGAGGGACTGGTGACTAAACACATCACAAACCAAACAGATTGGAGCTTGAAGGCTTGCAATTAAATCTTCTTTTAAGGTAGGATTTTCTCAGCAATTTTGCGAATTTCATTCATTATGCCGCATTTATTCATTAGATTTTCAGACTGATCATTCATCTTAATTTGCATTAAACCAATGCTTTGTAACCCTAGATTCAGAATTGACATGATGCGTTCAACGGGATTCTTTCATGAATGTTGTGGTGGAGTCCGAACAGCTATAAAATAATCAAGGTCTAATGCAAGAAAAAGACAAATGTATGAAAGCTGAACCTGGGTATATGTACAACAATAGTCTGGTCCGCCATCCGTATAGAGATACATCACGGGCTTGTTAATGAGATCTTCATCAAGAAGTATATAATAAAGTTCTGTTGCATGCCGAAGAGATGATGAAGGTTAAAAGATTGGATCCTTTAGTCTGATACGTACTTTCCTGTATAGAAATCACCATTTATCGATTTTGGTATATCACATATCATCATTACGCTAGGTATAATACCTGTTTTTGTAAAATCGTGATCAGCAACTGCAAATGTAGTGTCCTTGCTAACAACTACTTTCTTTCCTNTCTCTACTGCTGCAACAGGGAATCCAGGTTNGCTGACCTTACATCGATGCTTATCATCTAGAAAAACCAGATTTGTTATATCACAAAATTTCACTGCAAATTCTTTCTCATAACGAAACAATGCAGATGCGTAATGAACATCTGGATGATTAGCTCNTAGCTNGCNCGTTTGAACNATAAACTTCAGAGGTAAGNGACCAGTGAATTGCAAACTGCTAAGTTGTGATAGATTCTTGGGCCAAAACTGTAGTCATAGCCATTGTGCACTAGGAATTAATGTTTCAGTTGGACATTCGCATTCAATTTGGTGCAAAAGGTCATTTACTGAGATCGCAGTTGCAAGATGAATGATAGTATCATGTTTGCGTTCATTTACTGCTGTTATATTATCTGCTGCTTTTCCTGCGAGAAATTTGGCTGCAGTTTCCCAGAAAATATCATATTTGCCAGGTCGTCCATTGTTATGTTCACGTAAATCAATGGCAATTTCTAGATCTCCAAGTTTCAGAGCAATTCTAATGCGTTCATCAACTTTTGCCTCATTTACTGTCTCAGCTGCGGAAACATCACCCGTTAACATTCGATATATTGCTCTAAGTGCTGATGGCTTGGCTTTTGGAAGGAGCAAATCACAGGTCCGTAGATAGTTTATCTGCATTGTCCGTGTGTGATAACGAGGTGCATCAGCTTGCAATTCGCTTACAATTCGTGTGTTTTCTTGTGTTACTATATCTTCATTAGCATGTTCATCAATTTTCCAGACTGAGATTGCATTAAAGACATTATTACCAGAGTTAAATCTATATTCTCCAATTTTGAAAGAAAATGCATTAGGTAAGCTCTGAATGTAACGCATTCTTTGTCTGTAACATAAATTATTTCATTAGAATTGAGTACTAATGAGCTTTAATATATTATTTTTGTATACTTACACAGGATCAATTGGTAAGTACTCTTNGAGGTCAACTGGTTTCCATGGCGGTAAATTAGTAAACAATTGTTCAAGATTATAGTATTTCTTCTTATCAACAGGCNTGATCCAAGTNTTCTTTTTATNGATTTTGATCGACATGGCTTTATNAATGGGTCGTACAGGTGATTCTGATGCATGATTCGCAGCAGTAATATCACGTTGGCGTTGCAAAAATCTAACATAGTTCGAAATAGCAACAATGAAATTATCAAATGCATTATGGAGCCAGTTGAAATTCGTTATTAACATCCATGAAGATGTAGCGTATAGTGCTAGAGCTTGGCAATGTAAGTTTAATTCATTTGCATCAAAAGATTTCTGTGATTGCTTGTATGATTCTAGGTCTGCGCGGTCAAAAAACTTAAGGAAAAGCTTAGGTATGTGATAACTACGTTCCTCAATCTTCTTGTAATTACGCATGTCAATATACCAAATTGCTTCAGTTAAATTAATAATAAATTGTTTCCCTTGTGTATCAGTATATGATTGGGTAGACCATCCTCCACCATGATTGTGAATCCAATCAACAAGGTCATTGCGCAATATTTGTTTGCGATTTATCCTATCTGACTGTGAGAAGGTTGGCAAGTACAACTGGGATCTGCACGCATTTTGCATCAGGATTTTGAAGCCGTTTCGCTGTGACGCTGAAGCTGAAGTTACATTATCAGATTTGAGTCGATAGTGTATATGGATACCTACACTTGTTGTAAGTTTTATGATACCGCAGTTAAGGCTGACTTGGGTTGTAATAGAAGTTAGGGTTTCACTTAACTCAACACGTTCAATTTCTTCAGAACTCGCANCAATATTGCATTCAGGAGATAGTTCTTTGTTGACAAGTTTTGTAAAAAAATCTTTTATTGACATTTCACTAGNAATAGGATGGATGTACNATCCATGAAGTATTNGAGACNCTTTGGAGATGCNAATATTTGCAAAAGGCATTGCTTAATAAAGCGAAGGAATTATAAAAGGTTTGGANAGAGTGTTTCTTAANGCGTTTTTATCTTTCATATTAATATGCATATAAAAATTTTCTATTAGGGGCGCAGTTAAAAATGGAAAGTCAAACAATCGTTTAATTTTCAATATAGTAATATAGGCAAGATACATGTTACTTTATAAATTCGATCTATGAGATTTTTTTTATATATCAGAAGCAATCTTTTATATATTAATAAATGTATATACAAATGATTCCCANGCCAAAAAAATTTAAGCCGTTCATAACTGATAAACATATGAAAATCAAAACAATCAAAACAATACATCATNTCATCNTGTAATTAACTTAATATATATAAAATGCTTACAATTGTTTCTTAATTTATTAGTATTAAATGNGCANTACAAAATTTTCTAATATAAATATATTAAATATCCGGGTTTGCACAATATCATGATTAGCATAAATTTTATTGGCTAAAAATTTTTTGTTCTTGAAAATTAAAAGCCGTGCGGCTGTGCCAAATAGAGCAAATTTTTGATATGAAAACCAATTTTTATACTTTGTGTCATCTTATAATAAAAATAAGGGTAAATTTATTCTTCATCCCATGTGAGAAATTTATTACTCACCTCTATAATTTTTTCTAAAAATAGATATTTATTTTAGGATTTTGTAATTTATCTGCATCGCTAGTGTCACGTGATTCATAATTCTGGCCAGAATTAAATGACCTGCAAAAATTGCCTTTTTGAAAATCTTGCATAACCCAAAATTTTAACATATGCGCGGATATTTGTAATTGGGCCTTTTTAGGGTCACTGATCATTTAATTTCTACAACTGTGATTTGCCATCTGCTTATCAGCTGATGTAAAGTAAGCCATCCTTACACAGTACCTAATATAGTCTTAATACATATAAAGAAAAAAAAAATGTTTTTTTTTCAATTATTCTAACACCTCAACAATTGTTTTAATGTCAAACCAATCATTCTGATGCTTAACCAATCGTTTTAACCTTTAATCAAGTATATTTGACAAAATAAGAACATTAAAATTGCTAAAGAGTTCACATTACTTTTTATTATAATTTCTTAAATATATTTTGTAAAAAATATGCTTTTATTAATGTTCTAAACAAATTTACATTCACCTTCCTTCACAAAATTTTGCTAACATTTCTTTTTTTTTATTTTATAGGTTCTTAAATGAAATTTTAAAAACTGGTACTTTTTCTATACCATTAACATCTAACAGAAAAAATGGAGTATTAGTTATATTATAAAATAAAGAAAACATGTTATTTTCATTCCTAAAGCTAATAAATACATAGTATTCTCCTTTCTTTATTTACACTTTAAAAACCGCATAATCCAAAAGAAGCTGTCAGCCTATTACTAAAGGAAAAATGAGAAAGAGATATTAGTTATATCCTATAATTAAAAAAATATATATAATACCTTCTTTACTTACTATTCTAAGATTTAAAAGTTCATTTCTAGTCTAAAAACATGATATTTTATTTATTTAAATAAAAAAGTTATTTTAATTTTTCATTTTACATTAATAAAAATAATTGTCGCCTTGTTGATAAAAAAATTTTATTATTACTGTAACCAATTAAAACACTGTCAATTAATGATCATAACATATTTTTGTATTATAAAAATTTGGGGTAAGCCTTAAAAAAATTGGGATTGATGTTAAGATACACACATATGATTTTTAAAAAAAATAAAATTGCTTTTTTTGGACTGTATAACATTACCTAAGATCCAAATAAGAATATTTTGGTCAGCATTATAAAATTTGGGCAAAATTAAATATGTGATGAATAACATGTTACAAATAGTATTTATCATACTGAAAAAATTCTAAGTCCCTAGAATAAATAGTAAAAATGAAAAACTACGGTGTGATGTAGGATGACAAATTATTATATAGTATAAGTTACGTTATATAACAGATCACGTAACAGGAGTGATTATGGTGATAAATTACTTTTTTTTTTATTTTATATTTTTAATTAAAATACAACATTTATTTGAATTTAATGATTGCATTTATTAGTATTACATTATTATGAAATTTTTGCCAAAAACACATCTTTAATATTATTACAAAAAAATTCATAACTTCATAACCACTCGAACTAGCCTTATAAAAATTAATATGCAATTATTTTCATACCTGTTGAACAATTCTACTTAAGCTTCCTTTACTTATTAATATTCTTTGGCCAAAATGTTCAAATTACACTTGAAAGTAAAAAAACCAAAACATATTTAAGTATTTTTACAAAAAAAAATTATAATTTCACAACCATTTAAGTTAGCCTTATGAAAATTAATATGCAATTATTTTTATATCTGCTGAACAACTTTACTTAAGCTTCTTTTCTTGTTTTCTTTAACTAAAGTCTTTAAATTACATCTGGAAGGTAAAAATCAAACACATTTTAGTATTATTACAAAAAAATTTATAATTCCATAATCACTTGAGCTAGCTTTATAAAAATTAATATGCAATTATTTTCATATTTGCTAAACAACTTTACTTAAGCTTCCTTTATTTGTTTTCTATGGCCAAAGTATTCAAATTACGCTTGAAAGTAAAAAAAAAATGCATTTAAGTATTTTTACAAAAAAATTCATAACTTCACAACCACTTGAGCTAACCCTATAAAAATTAATATACAAGTATTTCCATACCTGCTAAACAATTATTTTAAGTATTTTTCATCTATTTAGTTTAACTAAAATAACAAAATTGGTTGTAAAATCTCTACAATATAAAAAGCATATTTATTAAAATTATTAAAATATAATTTTATGATAAAATTTTACACAAATTCTAAACTACCATTAAAAAAATATTTAGCTTTATTAATTAATGAAAACTTCTAAAATAAATTTTTAAAACATAAAGAAAGAAAAGAAAGAAAGGAGAAAAAGATTTGAAAAGTTTATTATCAGAATAATAAACAAATAAATATTATTTAAAAGTGATACCAAAAATGGAAATGTGATCAGAAAAGGGAGTAATATCGATTTTACTCTGAGGTGAGAAATAAATTTTCCCTAAAAACAATTATTGTAAAATAATAAAAACTAAAATATTATAATAATAATTATTATAGATTAAAGTAGATAAAGACAATTATTGTAATAAAATTTATTGTTATAAAATATATTCATTATATATGGTTAGATCTGCTAAAAAAAATTCAATACAAATTTTCTTTGATTAAAAATGCTGATTTAAAATAAACTTTATTTTACTGTTCAATTTATTATAATTTGTTTCATATTTCTTTTTTGATTATATAATAAACTGATCGCTTCTTATTTCATCTACTTTTTAATTAATCCAATATTTACTTTTTATTGCATATCTTAATATACTTTATTTAATTGCATATTGTATTATATTAGTAATTGGTAATACTTTACTCAATACAGTAGTCAATTGTATTTTATATAAATAGTTACCAATTCAATTCTTACCTGATTCTAATTTTTTATTGAATCCGATATCTCTAATTGGACTGTTAGACTGTAAAAAAAAAGTTTTTTAACTTTAAATTTTATAACCAAATATTATAATAATTTTAATAACAATTTTAAAAACTTTATAACTTTTACAATACAATTGTTTAACAAAATTATTTTACTATAAATGAATTAAAATAAAGAACTATGTAAATACTTTATTGTAAAGATTTTTTCAAAGATAGTAATAAAAACTTTATAGTATATTAAGTTCCTTTTCCAATTTTAAAAGTTCTATTCTTTTACATTTAAGCTTAATTTCATATTTCTTTATTTTCAATTAATATTTTTTTAGTGATAATCTTTGATTTTCTGCACTAAAATCTATTATTTGTGTACAGTATATTAACTAACATCATCTAATATTTTAGGTGTAGAGCAATTTATATTTATTAAAAAAAAGGTAAGAATATAATGTAAAAAAAAAGGCAAAAAAAAATAGCACAAAAAGAAAGAAAATAATGCAAAAAAAATACAGTATAGATAGAAAATGATGCAAAAAAAATATAGAATAGAAAAAAATAACATGAATAAAAAAAAAAATATAAAAGAAAAGTGTTATTAATAATGACTTATAACTTAATCTAAAAATCTGCAAAATTTGCAAAGTTAGTAATAAAATACACATGACTGTACTTAAATAGGCAACTAAACTAAAAATATATTCATTAGTAATAATTTTATTATAAATTTACATATACATATTATTATATTTTATTATTTATTGTTTCATTTGTTACATTGCTACAGTTAAATTTTAAAAGCTTTTTTAAGCTTTTTAACTTTTTTCTAATAAAACTTCTCCTTTTCTTCTCTTTCATCATCCCCTTTTATTTCCTTTTATTTTTTTTTTAGGTAGCTTCTCAGCTCTTTGGATACAGTATTTTAGTGAGTGTTATATTGTTTTTTTTTAATTTTTTATTCTACCTTTTAAAAAATATCTACTAATTTTTTTTTCTTTTTTTTAGATCAGTTCTCTGGCTCTTTAGACATATAGACAGATCTTAAATATTCTTTTTTTTGATAATAAGAAATAAGATATATTTAAAATATTTTTTGATTTAATTTATATATAATGAAATTTTTTAAATTATTTATTTTAACAAAATTTTTACAAATTTTTTTTTTTAGGTTTAATATCCATTTCGAAAGCTGAATTTATTTTAAAGGTATAATACCATTCTTTTTTAGTTTTTATATAATAAAATATTAATTAACATTTTATGTTTTGCATTTTGTAATTTAATAAATAACTTTTTAATATATTGGATGGACATAAATTTTGGTAAAAAAAATAGGATTAAACTTTTTTTTCTTTTTATAGAAAAATCAGCTTTGATTTAAATACTAGAATTCAAATAAAAAGAAACTTAAAAGAAAATGTTATTTTTTTTTCTTTTTGTAAGGAAATTGGAAATCAGCTTCTCTTTTATTTTCAGTGCTATTTTTTGGAATAAAGATTAGTTTTGATTATATTTTTAAGTTTTTTTTAATTTCATTTAATACCAATCATTATTTTTTTTCTCTTTTAGGTTCAGCAGCTCTACTTGTGAAAATGTTGGTATTTACTTATTTTTTCATTTTTTTATTTCTGTCATTTTAATCACTATCATTATATTCTTTTTCTTAATGATCAACATTCTTATCTTCAACTTCTAAAACATCATACCTATATATATTTTCATCTTCTAGAATATTTATTCTTTCATTTCCTATTTGAGTTTTATTATATATATCATGATCAAGGAATAGATCAAAAGAATCATATAAAGAATCATAAAATTCAAATATTAGTAGGTCAGAAAAATTGTACTGATAAATTGTGAATAGATTAGAATCATTGTATAAAGAATCATAATAAGAATTGAATAACAGGTCAAAAATATAGAGAAAATTTGTATTTATAGTCAGACCTCCATATAGTCACACCCTATATAATCACATCATATAAAATTCCTCTATATAATCACACCTTTGAAAAAACTAACTTATATAAAGATTATATAAAAAAACCTTTATATAGTCACAACTCCTATATAGTCACATTTTTGGATTTTTTTACTATGTAACCAACTTGGTGATTATAAAGAGGTTCTACTGTATATTTGAAATAATATTTTCCATTGTAAGTAGTTTTGTTAATAGTTTAAAGTTTCATATAAGCACTATAGCTAATATGAATTTTATTTTAGAAAATAATACTTTAGAGAAACAGAAAAGATATATGCTTATAGATAGTGCAAAAATAAAATGTCCTTTAGAAACCTTTAGAAAACAACATGCTAGTGAGTGTGAAATTTTTCTTCAAAACAGATGGCTTAGATGTAAATTACATTATTTATATAAACAATAGCAATTTTGTATTACAATTGTTATAAATATTATATCATTTGTGTATCTCAATTTTAATCAGGTATAAAGACATCAGTATCAAAAATTACAAAAAAATTTTAAAATATAAAAATGAATCAGGTGGTATCACCTGCCGAACCATATTCAAATTATTAAATTATAAAATTAATCAGATGATATCATCTGAATTATATCATCTCAGAATAAAATTATATACTTGGGTGAAAAATTGTTATAAAAATCATATAAATGGTATAGCAGTAATAAATCAATTATAGAAAGTTATATAACAAGCCAAATGTTAAGTTATTAAAAAAATGAACTATATCAAGAACTATAATAAGTATCAAAATATTATTAATATTATATTTATTTCATAAACATATAATTGAAATAAGAGATAAATAAATACTGTATTTCTTTAATAAAATAGGCTACCGAAAATCATTATCCGAAGGCATATAAATCTGGCTACCATTTTTGTAGAGGTAAGACAAAAAGTTGTAGAGTATGGTTGACCAATTGAGTATAGTATGCTGATAACATTTGAATTATGTATTGCTAATTATTTATACTCAGTTATAAAACTGATTCACCAAAGTACTCTTTCACAAAAAATTTTGTGTTCTTGTACAATTATAACATACTGTACTCTATATATATAACTGATAATAATTATTTAATTTATTTTGGAAAAACAAGTGTTCAACGCGAGTTTCGATATTTGGTATTTTAACACGAAATTTTTTACTTGTATGACGAGAAAACTAGATATTTTGTAATACATACAACTGAGTACGAGTAGATCATTTCACATGACCATACAAAACTCACAACTTTTCGTATCACTCTTTTTGTAGGTGACGAATAAATTTTAAATCTTTTACTCAAATGATACGTTTATCATTATTTCCAAAATCGATTCGTACAAAATTTGTTCATAATTCAAGGAAAATGACAGAAGCAGGACCAATATATCAAAATATTCAAAGAAAGGTGTTTAACTTAAAAATTAAAAAACGGTAGCAATTTTTGTCTTAAATACCATCTGATAAATTATTTTTGATATATTACAGTTAACAGAAGCACTTAATCCAACATCGTTAGAAATTATTAATGAATCTCATTTACATTCACATCATCAAGCGATGAAAGATGTTACAAGCAAAGAAACTCATTTTCGGTATTTACTAAGTATTTTTTTTTTTTAGAAAAAACTCTTTAAATATTTAATTACATCATTTAATAATTTGATTAATTGCAGTGTTTCGGTCGTTTCAGAACACTTTGAAGGAAAAGTAATGATGGCAATTATTACGATGTTTTTTAAATTATATTTATGAGTAACATGTTAATATTTTTCTTTGTAGAACTTAATACAACGTCACAGACTTATTTATGAATTGCTTAATGAAGAAATGACTACTAGTGTACATGCTTTATCGATAAAAGCAAAAACTTCGAAGGAAATTTCTGAATCAAGTTAAATTAGAAATCACAAATTATTAGAAAGCGATTTCGCTGTGAATGATCCTATTGTTGTTCTCTTTACATTCATTGTTTCAAATTCTCTAATGACTTTTGATCAATTGCAGTAGGGGTGCCAATCAAATTGTGATTAGATAGTTTTTTATATTCTGACCTTATAATAGATAGCGGCAATAGTTATTATTTTTCTCTCAACTTGTATATTAATGAATCCAGATTTTTTTATAGTTAGCGCATTAATGTAATTTTTTAAAATTAAAGATTTTTTTTTTTTCAATATCATGATGTATAACGAGTGACAAATAGCAAAAAAAAAATCCGTCTCTGGAAGGCGTACTAATCACGTGCATTTATAAATAAAACAGTTTTGATCGCCACAAGCCCACAACTCAAAAGTCTTCATTTCAAAGAGTTTCCGATTTCATCGCCACAACTTCATTTCAAAGAAAAAATAATGGAAGAATTACTATCTAATTTGAATAAATTTAATGTTAGAACAGAAGAAGAATTATTTGCCGACCAATTTTCAAAACTATCAACTGATAATAGAATTACAGGAAATCAACCAATTCCCTCAAATCAATATACTACTCATAAAATGTTTGGAAAAGGTATCTCTCAATCAAAAACTTCTTCAAAACAAGAAAATATTAAGATTAACGTGGACGCGTTCAGCAACAACGCTTGGAATCATCAATTTGGAACCAATAATAATGATGATACAGAAGCAATAGGATGGGCTGGATGGAATCAAGCACAAAAAGCAAATGAAGATGAGGGTTGGGGAAATCTACCAGACGTAAATACCAGTGTGAATCCAAATCATACATTTGGAATGAATTCTATACTTAGCGCCGAAATTCTTAATTTGGGAAACGCTAATGTTAATCAACAGCGTGTTTTTGGTTCTAATAGTTCAAAAGTCGGTAACAAGACAACAAGTTACAATAATATTGAACCAACTCGAGGAGTAGAGAATAGATCATTTAATAAGTAGTGTATATATTTAGTTACTAAATAATTTAGTATATAGTAAATTATAGATGTATAGTGTTTCATCGATAAAATTTATATGTCAAGTTACATGTATATATATTTTAGAAATTAGTTATAATTTATCACGTTTATTAAATTAAATTTAAGATTTAAATACAAAATATCATGATTTATACTGAAATAATTTTTCATAATTTAAATTGTACAGATTTGATCTTTTCTCTAAATGTTGAAATAACGTCTTTAGGACTTTCAGATTTAAAAATTGAGGTACCAGCTACAATTACATTAGCACCTGCTTGAGCAGCTTTATCAATTGTATCAAGACCAAGACCTCCATCCACTTCAATATCAAGTTCAGGAAATTTTTCCCTTAATGCTTTTACCTAAATAATTAATAATTTAAACATTTCAGCTTTATCAATATCAAATTCTAAGAAGAGTTATAGTTAGTTAATTACCTTTGGCATACAATTCGCCATAAATTTTTGTCCTCCAAAACCTGGTTCAACCGTCATTACTAAACACATGTCGATTCTATCAACTAAAGGATAAACAGTTTCTATTGGAGTTTTTGGTTTAACAGCTACTCCAACTTTCATTCCTGCTTTCTTAATTTGCTCAATTAAAGCTTCAGGTTCATTTGTTGCTTCTATATGAAAACAGTACAATGAAGCTCCTGCCTTCGCAAAATCATCTACCCACTATTCAAAAGAACAACTAGTAAATATAAATATTTTTTGGCAAATAAAGTGAATTCAATAAAGGAAAATTTATTACTTTTTCTGGTTTAGATACCATCAAATGACAATCTAAAAGAAAATTAAGATAAGAATTGACCTTGTTAATATGAATTTTTAAAGATCTTGATTATTAAACTTACCCAAGAATACATTAGTATGTTTTCGTAACGATTGAATCACTGGAGCACCAATAGTTATATTAGGGACGAAATGTCTAAAATGTTACAGTAAATTAATAAATAGATAATTAACAAATATTTAAAGATATAATTATTACCCGTCCATAACGTCTGGAACAAATAATTAAAAAGAAAATTAATTGAAAATCGAAATAAAAAAATCGAATATAATTGACGAAGAATTCGGACATACCCATATGCAACCAATCAGCACCATCTTTAACCATACGATGGGCTTCAGCTGCGAGTGAAGCAAAATCACTAGATAGCATGGAAGGTGCAATTTTTGCGAGTGGCATCTTTGAAATTTAAAAAATAACAGCATAAAAAATTTTTTTAGGCCCCTATATATAACGCATTTGGACGATTGGCGTGTGAAAGTAATGTCGTGTAACTTGATTTATATATATGCTTCGAGAATTTTTTTTTTCAAAAAAATTACTTCATTTTTCTTTCATAATTGCAGTTTAGATTTAAATTTAAAAAGATATAATGAGTTACGGTGAAATACAAAACACTTTACCAGAAAAAGTTCAATCTTCGGTAATGGTTGAATATGAACGTCGTGGTTCAGAACCTTCACTTAGACCTGCTTTTTTTCAAAAGTAATTTTTGCATTTTATCTATATGGTTTAAACTGGATGTCATATTAACTAATCGTGTAACTCAAAAAACAAAATGATAACAAAAAAGGTTTCGTGCACCACCAGTGAAGACGATGATTCAACAAATTGTTTCTAAGAAATTAGATCAAGCTATATATAATAAGGACCATGCGCCAGGTTGGGCTCACGAAATTGCCGAAGAAATTAAACAGAAATTATTGGGTAAATAGATCTTAAATTAAAAAATTAATCGTGTGAAGAATTATACTTAATTAACTTCTTTAAATATAGAAATGGAGCTTAGCAGATACAAATATATTGTCAATGTAACAATAATGGAGAATAAAGGAGCTGGTGCTCGGTAAGGATAATGGGAATGCCTTGTCTGTTTTGAGATAAAAATCAGTTATTAATAAATTTTTATCCTTACAAAAAAATTGGTTAATTATATAGTATGCAAGTGAATTGTTTATGGGATTCTGATACTGATAATCTTGCACAAGAAACTTTTAAAAATGTACGTATAAACTATCTATAATTGTTACTAAATTATTTGATCTCAGACTAATTATCAATATTAATATGCCGATTTAGGAAACAATTATATGTGTAGTGATGGTATTTGGAGTGTACTTTTATTAAATATTTAATTATTTATTAAATATATATCTAATTTTTTTTTAATATCAATACCATTATTGTTAATATACAATATTATTTAATACAAATTGGTTAGTAAATATTTCGACTTATTACACCATCACTTAAAATGAACCTTAATTTCTTATAAATCATATTCAAAATTGAGTTCTATTTTGAATATTTGGTGCGGTATCAGATAACCAATTACTGTGAATTGCAGATACATGCTTCATATAAGGTTTTGAAGTCAATACCTTTAAAGTACAAAAAGAAATAAGTAAAAAAAAAATTTAAAATTTAATACAAAATAAATAAAATTTTTTTACCAATTCAGTATACATGACTGCTTCTACTTTTTTATTAAATAAAGTAGAGGATGGATGTATATTCACATTCTACAAGAATATAAATATAATAAATAATAATAAGTTTAAAATTAGTATATATTTTAGTAAAAGTAAAAAAAAAATCATTGCTTACCTGATTACTAAAAATAGTTTTATAGTTGTTTGTAGGTTGTAATATAGCAGAATTACGAAAAAACCCGCATAACATACATTTTAAAACAATTTCATATTCATTTCCACAAGAACTATTAGTCAGAATTCCCATTCTAGTACATAAATGAATTAACTGTTTTCTCACATCCTATTATAAATTAAAAACCGGCAAAAAATTAATATATATGTATATATTATACATTTGAAAATAATAATACTTACAATTACATGTTTCATATTACGTCTATTAATAAAATTTTGATGGCACCATTCAGAATTTCCTTTTTGTACTTCATATGATCTTAATACATTAAGAAATGTTATTAAATCTCCAAATGGTGAAATAAATTTCTTTTTCATCTCACTCGCACGTTCTCTCTGATCTTGTGGTGAAAAAAATATTGATTCAACTGAAAGTAATGAAACAATTTCAATTGCTTCACGTGTACATGACATTTCCTATATATAGAGTGTAAATAACTTCTTTCAAAAAATTACAAATCTTTTTAATAAATTACCTGTGATGCTATGAGAACTCTTGCATAAGCTGGTTCAAGCGGGAATTCTGCCATTTTCTTACCAAGATCTGTTATTTTTCCTTGGCTATCGAGAGCCTTAAGAATAAACAATTGCTCCAAAGCCTTCTTTACTATATTAAAAGAAAAAAGATTTTTTTCTCGTAAATAATCATAATTTATCTTCAATATATAAAAAATTCTTATTACATACATAAAGTTCTTGATGGCGCGTCCAAATAATCGAATCCTAATACATCATCTATACCCAATGCTTTTAACAACAGAATAATCGGTGCAAGATTACATCTTTTAATCTCAGGTTCAGTATTTTTTTCCATTCTATTATATTCATCTTTAGTAAAGAGACGATAACAAATTCCTGGTGCCTAGTTTTAATATGTATACAATTAGAACGAAACATATTTTAAAAACATCATATGAAAAATAATAAATCGAATTAAATACCTCACGACCTGCTCTCCCCAATCTTTGATCTGCTGAATTTTTCGAAATATTTTCCACAGATAAACTTTCCATTCCAATCCTTGCATTGAATTTACGTATCTTACATTTCGCTGTATCAACAACATAACGTACACCTCTAATAGTAATTGAAGTTTCTGCGATATTTGTTGCAAGAATTATTTTACGTGTTCCAGGTGGTACAGGATCAAACACTTTGGTTTGATGTTCTGTAGGTAAAGCCGCAAATAATAAACACGTAATAACCTATGCCAAAAAAAAGGAATTAAAATATGAATCATTAAACTTACTTATGATTAAAGAAGTTAATTCACTACCTTTAGTTTATCTGGTGGAAGTGAAGTACCATAATCATTTATTAATTTTTCGAGTATTTCGATATCCTCTTGACCTAATTAAATTCAAATATTTGAAACAAGCACATGAAACTATAAACGAATGCGAAAATTTTTTTTAAAAAAAAATACCAGGTAAGAATACCAAGATATCGCCCTTAGGTTGGTCCATATGGATCTGTATTGTAGTTGTTAAAGCAGCATCCAAATAATCTGATTGTGGTTCAGAAGCGTAATTGATAGTAACTGGAAATTGTCTTCCCGGAATCTTCAATATAATAGAACTGTACTAACAAGTTTCTTAAATTCGTCTATAATTCTTTACAAAATAGCATCAACACCCATAAAGTTTACTTACGTATTGAAATATTTAGCAAATTTTTCTGCATCGAGTGTAGCGCTCATAATAATAATTTTTAATGGGTCGTAATTTTTATCCTTTTGGTCAATCGAATTTTTCCTAATTTCTTGAGCTCTTTTAACCATACCAAAAAGAATATCCGTACGCATAGTTCTTTCGTGTGCTTCGTCCAATATTACTATTGAATATTTTAATAATAATGGATCTGATAATAACTCTCTTAATAACATTCCATCTGTTAAATATTTTATTATTGTAGAATGCGATGATTTATCGTCAAATCGTACCGAATATCCAACCTTGCATTATTAAGAGTTTAAACACAGTTATATTAGAATGTGCGGATCATATCCAATTGTTATTATTAAAATAAAATGCCTACCTTTTGTCCTAACTGTGTACCAAATTCTTGTGATACTCTACTAGCTAAACTCATAGCTGCAACACGTCTTGGTTGTGTTATAGCTATACCTCCTTTTTTTGATGAAATCAATCCAGACTCAACCAAAAATTGGGATGTTTCTATTATTATGATTATTTTCGCAATTAATCATACGCTGTTCTAATTTAAAACAAACAATATATTATAACATACGTACGAGTACTTTTTCCACTACCCATTTCTCCCATAATAATAATAGTTTCATTTTTTTTTGCTGCTTGAATCAAATTATTCCGTTCTTTTTTTTTTCATTTTGTAATACAAAAACATGAATTAAATAAAATATGAAAATAAACTATATTTATTATGACAAATTTTTTTACCTTGCCAAATTGGTAATTTTTTTCGGAACTCAATCAAATTCGATCCATTCTCTTCTACTTTCTCGCTTGATTTCTTTCGAGTAATTTGTTTATTATCCGCTTTAAAATTATTATATTTCATTTTAGAATTTCGCTTATTATTATCTTTACTATTATTATCCACTTTCAGATTCTTTCTGCTTCTTTGTTCTGGTTCGCCTTGTTCCTTTCCATTAATAAATTCATTATCTTTATCGCCCGAATGAAATTCACGTTTTCTATTTAGCTTCATTTTTTTTTATTAAATGATCAACCAAAAAAATTTTTGATCTATAAAAACATAGGTTACACGAATGACGAAAACAAGATTATCAAATCGAGCTGAAAAAAATTTCTTATAAGCTTTGAAGCTTTTGAATAAAAGATTTATTAGATAGTTTATATTTCTATAACAAATTAAAAAATCAGTTGTTTGACTTGTTTCTTTATTCATCAATAACATACAAAAAAGAAATCTACAATCATCCGAAAAAAATATTTCCAAAAATAATAAAGTTTAAATAACAAATAAACAAAATAAAAAATAATACGCTTTTTTAAGTAACATCAACCATCTTTTCCATCTTTTAAGAACTTTTAAACTCATAAGAATAAAAAAGAAAGTCTAAATTTGAAAATTATAAAAAAAAAAAAAAAATATACAAATATTTGAAGACCAATAAATAAGAGATTGGCCTCCAAATTGCTTCATTCAATTGGTTGCTCATTCACATTAATGATCTTTCTTTTAAGGTGTTGGGGAAAATGATCAAGGGGACTCATTTATCGACAGCATTGTTCATATTCGTCTTCGGTATTAACTACCTCGATGTCTTTTTCAGCTCGAGGTAAATGTGCCCATAAAAGAATTTTTTTTCCTAAAGAAAAAATATATATATTCAAGAATAGAATGATCATTCCCCAATAATATAACACTTTCCTTTTATAAAACCATCAGGATAAACATACCTTCAGAATCAAGCCTCTCTTCACTTGTAACAGACTCGGTGTGAAACATCCAAAGATGACCATTGTTGCAAGCTTCCATGCACTGTTGACATGGCTGAGTAATATGATATCCTAAAACATTTCCGCTAATTAAAATGAACATCTTAGTTATCATTCCTTTTTTTTTTCTCTGAAAAAATAATTCAATATATTACCATGTGAGACACGCCACATCCCGAATTTTACATTGACAATTTTGTGTCATATAATCTTCACCGACCAACTGTACTCTTTTGATTAAATTTCCAAAAAAAAAAATAAATTAATTTCAATTTCAAAAAGTTCACTATAAAACACAAATGCATCACGCACACGTACGAAAATGGCGGCACATCAGTTGAATAAAGTTCAATTCTTGTGTCAGCTAATAGCATTGCCTATATCAATGAAGAAAATCATTATATTAGTTAAAATTTTCTTAATACTTATTTTCTTTGAATTATATTCTTCTTTACCTGCTGAACATACTATATGTAAATTACCCACCCACTATTGTCCGCCAGATTTTACATAGCTGCATTAAACTAAACTCATTGATGTATTGACCCTTATCATCAATGCCTTCACTACCTTCCCTTTGCCACACCATGAGCACCCACCTTCATTCCTCTCACACACACACTATTATCGCAGTGTGCACAATTTAATTTGCAAACTGTCTTGCTACGAAAATGGTGATGCATGCTTTGAAGATCATCATCGTCTTGAGGATGTATATTTGAAGAGGAAGAGGTTGATAAAGTCGTTGAGGGCACTGTTGAAGGTATTGTTGAAGAATTATTTCCATTAATGTTGCTGCCGTTACTATTAATGTTGCTACTACCACTATTACTATTTCCACCGCCTCCTACAGCATGTATCATCCGACTAAACAATAAGTTCCTTTCTCTATGGTTTCTTTGACGATGGTGCAGCCTTCGCACCCATCGTGTTGAAGGTGAAGAAGTTGAAGAGGATGGAGTAGTTGAAGTAGCAGTAGAGGTAGTAAAAGTAAAAATCGGTGCTGGAGCCAGGGCTGGAGACGGAGCTAAAGGTGCCAGTTTGAAAATTTTATTTGTTAACAAAGAAAAAGAAATTTTTTTTATACTTTATTTTCCCTTAGAACCTCAAAAGAACTTGAACTTCGTGGACTTTAACTGAAAATTATAAAAATTTAATCCCGAAACTGATAAAAAAAAATGCAAGTATTGAATGTTATTGGATGCCTAATTTATATTAGATCAGTCAAATGATAAATTTGAAAATTGTGATAATTAACTCTTAACTGAAAATTAATATCAGATCAATCAATTTCTGGCTAATTTATATATATATTTCCAGCCTAATTAGGTATTAAGTAAGTCACAAGCAACTGAAGATATATCCTTTTTTGAAAAAAGGGTTCATTAAAAGTGTAATAAACTTAATTACTCCTTTAAAGATTCGTAATTGATTCTTTTTCTCCTCCTTTAAAATATTCGGTAACCAACTTACTGCAAAAAAGTAAATACTCTTCTTCATATATTTTGGTCAATTGGCTCGATATTAATTACTTAATAGGAAAAGTGTAATTCAACTGATTATATAAAGAACGTAAGAGCTAATAACTATTTACAGAGTATTTTCCTTTTTTGCTAACCTTTCACTTTATTTCACTTTCCAAATCAAAAGTATTTATCTTAAAATTTATAATAGTAATATTAGTAATTATAGTCAACATATAATAAATATCCATCAACAGAATCGAACATTCCTACTTTTAAATGTTAATATAAATATGGCAACCTCAAAAGTAACAAATCCCCAGCCAGCAATGACAGAGATTAAGCAAAGTATAGTAAAACGAGTTAGTTTAAAAGTTAGTCCAAAGCTGAAGTTATCTAGATCTACTTCTACACCAACAGTTCAAATTACTTCTTCACGTTATTCTCTAACAGCAACAAGGAGATCATCATTTTTGTCAAGTTCTGCTAACAGTATCGATAGTAATCCTTCAATACAAGAAGAAGTTGTATTAACAGCAGAGCAAGAAAACAAATCACCTAATAAAGGAAATTTAATGGAAGAAAACAGTCAACTTAATCATTCGGGAACATTTACGAATAATGATAATAAAGGCATCATTAAATTAATTCAATCAGAAGAATCAATGATGACATTAGGTGGCGATAGTCAAGTAGCTCCAGTTTTGATGCGTAAACTTACAAAAGCGATGTCATCTTCCACCACAAAAACACAAAAGACGAATGTTGTCGCAGCGGTAGCAAAAACATTACCAAAGAATTTTATTCGTTCATTACGTGGAAGTGGAGATTCGTCAAAAAAAGAGAATGATCAACCGCCTATCAACACATTGATTACAACCCCTTCATTATCGCCACCGGCTGTTAGTCAGATTTCATATACATCGTCAACAATGGTTAGTGAAAGAAAGAAGAAAAATCGACGTTCAAGAAGTGGAAGTTTTTCGTCGACAGCGCAAGCTCTGTCAAATATGTTAAAACGAAGATCAAAAAACCGGTCTGGTTCCAATGACTCTACAAAAGATGCTAATGGAGCACCTATTTTAACTTATGAAAGTTTTCCTGATCCGGATCCTGATGATTTTTTTAATGTTTACTCATGGGATATACCGGATTCTATAGTATCAATAGAGGATGCTGGCGGTGTACTGCAAATGATCGAGTATGATGGAATAATTATAAATGGGATTAAAATTGATTAATAGTTACATTCATTCATTCATTCATTTTTATCTTATATATATTAGTCAGTCTCTCTTTTAGAATTCCTTGTACCATAATTTATCGATGTATCAACAAAACATATTTTCATTCAATTCGTTTTCCTTTCGATATATATATTTTTGTTTATTTTTTTTTTATAAATAAACCTTGCCCGAATACTTGTACAAGCAGATTTTTCCATTTTGTATTTATTTATAAACATTTTTTTGTTTTAACTCTCGATGTACAATATAATTTCGGGGGGGGGTCATTAGAATGTATTTTATTTATTTGGATGTGGTAAAAATAAATTTATTATCCTGGAAATTATTGGGAAATTTATATACAATGTGTTATTGGATTAGATGTGATGTTATTAATAAGTTCAAGAAAGGAGACACAAACAAATGTTATCTTTTCACCCTTTATAAACCAATTACACACACTTAATTGTGTCCTTATTTGTATGTAATAATTTATAGCTAAAGACAGGTAAGTAGTTGGTTAAGAGTGCTCGTTGGTATTGTTAATTGCCATTGTTCTAACGAATTAATTAAAAGGAACAACCCGATAATTGAAAATATATTACGCGCTATAAGAAAACAGCAAGAACCTGATCAATAACAAACTCAAGATTTCCTGCATCTAAAGATATAACATATAAGATAATGAAATAGTTCTAATATCAATTCAGCAACAAAAAATTATCCACGATAGCCGCTGTCTATAATTAATAAACAGCCGTAAAAACATAATAAAAATACTACCTAGCTTCGCATCCGTTCGCTGACTGTAAGCCCCTTTTTCTGAACAAAAAAAAACAAATTCGGATAGAAAAGAAAAAAAAACAACATTGTGCAGGTAAAATGGTGTGTTGGACATGCATGATTACTTTCGATTTTTATATTGAATACTTATATCTAGGCACATCTATTAATGATACATTATCCAAATTTTCTACAAATCAGGTGCAATGACATAGTAGTTGGATAGGAGACCACTATATATCACACTACAATGGATTTGTTGTCTCAAGATATGGAATGTATATCACAGCACTAAAAAATACAACTTTATTAACATAGTATAAAAGATATACTTGTTAAAAACGATGAAAATATGATCAAATTCAAAATCTATTAGATTCAAATTCAGATTCAAATCAATAAATAATAAATAATACAGTTTATTCAATAATAACTTTTTCCCCGGCCCAAATTGAAAATACAAAAGCACCTATAAAATACAAAGCTGCGGAAGAACTCCATATAATATTCCAGTTTCTTCCTGTAGTATCTAAGATCCATCCCGTTAATGCTACACCAACGATGGCTGGGATAGTGCCCAGAGAATTGGCAAGACCAAAAATTACACCGCTGTATCGCGGAGCAATATCCAACTTTATAATTTATAAACATATTAAAATTAAATTATACTTGACACGTAAAATTTAATCTAGACTCCTCACCTGAGAAACGATTGAACCTGCAAGTGTAAAGGAATCTAATCCAGTTCCTATAGCTATAAGAATTATACCTTGTAATGGGGTCTTTGCTACATATGTCGCCTATTTTAAATACATAGAAGGCAAATGAACAAATAAATACTAAAAACTATAAAGTACTTGTTTTTTACTTACTAATAAAAGGAATACGGCAATACTCAAACTACCAGTAATTTGAGCCATTCGCCTTACAATGATAACACGAACTTTAAGTCTGTATATAATATAATCAGCAAGTATTCCGACAAAAAATCCAGATATCCCCTGAACAGCATAAGGAAGAACTAGCAGAAAAAAAGACAATATTATTACAATTTGATTCATATTATATTAAATGTAACATTTACCAGTAAAGTATCCTAAATATTTTATATCAACTCCGAAATGATCCAAGTAATAAGTAGGAAGCCAAGTAAGCAATATGAAGAAACCCCAAGAATGGCAAAAATAAGCGACTTGTAAGGATAGATTAAAATAGAAATAAACATATAAATAAAAAAAAACATGGTTACAAATTATTCTTTTTTTTGCTTCACATTTGGCATTTATTATCAAACACTACCAAGTATAGCCCACACTTCCCGTCTAGAAAGAATTAATCTCCATGGGATATGCGAATTTTTTATGGCCGTAAATGAGTCATCATTTTCTCCTGAAATTAAATTGATATTATCTTGAGTGGCTTCACTGTCTTCAGTAACATTAATAACATCTTCGCTTCCTCTATCCATTATTTCTTCTTCTTCACTAGTTGGTAAACTACTATAACCAGAATAACCAGATCCATTTCTTCCTCTTTGATTATTCTTTAAAATCAAATCTAATTCTTCGTTTGAAATTCCCGGATAAGTACTCGGGTCGCTTCCACCATAGATTTGCCATAACAATGACCATATAACCCCAGCTGCTCCAAATACCCAAAAAATACTCTCCCATCCCCAAGGAGTAGATCCTAACCATGTAGATACAGGAAAAGCAATTACAGAGCCAATAACATTTGAACTAGTAATAATTGTAACAGCACGAGAGCGTTCCTCCGGTGGAGTCCAAGACGCAATCAAGGAATGAACAGACGGAAAACCAGCACCTTCAGTAATGCCAAGTAGAATTCGGCACGGCAGAAGATAACTCAAACCTAACTTGGCAGCACTGGGTGTGAGTAAAGTAAAAGTTGTCCAACCAGCAGCGGCTAAAAAATAGGATATATATATATCCGTTTATCGAATTTATTTTTTATCTACTATAAACCCGGACACCAAGAAAATATTTTTAACAAAATCATTCTTGTACGATAAAGTGAACTCTTCAGGTTACTCACCCACTCCAAGAACCCATTTGCCACCAAACTTATCCGCAAGCGCTCCTCCCAAAACTTGTGTCGTTATGTAACCAACGAAAAATGAAGATAATACTAGTCCCTGAGTCGTGGAAGACCAGCTGAACTCTTTGGCCATATAAACTATAGCAACAGCTATATTCGAGCGATCTTTCGGAGTAGAAATTATTGAATAATTAAGTTTAAAAATTAGTCAAATATGTTAAAGCGTATTCAAATTAACCTGCGTAATTAACTAAAATGGCAAGAGCACAAAGACCCAGTACTATTAACCGTTTTGGAATATACAAATTCTGCCACGTCTGCAATACATTCATTCTTTGGGGGAAAAAAATAACCATTAAGTACTAAATTTTAGGTAAACAGAACTAAAAATTAAATGCTATTTCATTTACAAGAATAATGACAGATAAGCAATCGGAAAAATTGCAAACTATCTGTACCCGAAAAGTATCAGATTTCTGTAAATAGATTAGATTAGATTGATCACAGTATCAAATTTTCCAGATTAACCCTAATAGTAAATCATCCCAATCGTTTGGCTAGTGTGTAATAACTGATATGATATCTACTGCATGTATTTTTTAGATTATAGATAATAGTAATATATAAATAATATTGGACTATAAATAACTTTACTATAACCATTTATCATTACCAAAAATCCTAGGTTTATAATATTTTAACTATGAAAAAACATCTTTATTTATATTATAACATATTTTTTCAGTTTTAAGTTTAAAACATACTTAATTTCAATTATTTTTTTTATTAATATTTATATAAAACATTTTTCTTTAACATAGAAAAATACTTAATTTTAAAAAGTATTTAATATTAGAAAAATATAGTAAATATAATAAAGTGTATTACTTTAGTAAAACCCAAATACTTTAATATAATTAAATTAATATAAATTAATATAAAGTATTGTTAATCTTAACTAATAGAAAAATTATTTTTTTTTTCTAAACTCGCCAAAGGTTCTTTAATATAATCCCCTGTCGCACTAAGTGTCGCTCATGATTGCCTTCAGTCTAATTTTTTGCATGTGATCATCTAACCGGGAATTTTCATTCACTTATTCCTCAGTCTCATATAGACAGCCGGAAAATCACTAATTTTATAAGAACTGTTTAAAATGTCATAATAACTTAATAATTTGTAGAAAAATAATGTAAAAAAAGTTTAAAATAGTTAATCATGTAAAGTCACATGTTATTTAATGAGTGACATGCTCCGGGGGATTACCCATTTATTTTATGGAGAGAACATCATGAGTTTTTTCCCTTCGAAAAAAAAATCATAATATTCCTAACCCCCATGAAATAAATAATACTAATTATATTAAAGAACTTCTAGCAAATTAGATTAGATTATAACAGTGGTATCAATTTAGGGTTCCTTAAACTCAAATCAAATCAAATATGAAGCCAATTTGAATTTGTCAAATCAAATCAGGTTTAAATCAAATTTGAATCAAATATCAAATATTTGTTAAATTGACCAATCAAATTAAATTAAATCAAATTGAATTTGAATCAAATCAAAAAAAAAGCTGATTTGAATTTGCAAATTCAAATCAAATTCAAATCAAATGTTAAATATCAAATCAAATTGTGTATTTCTAAATATTTTTTTTTTTTTTTTGCAAAGATGTGCTGAATCATGAACTTTATTTGTAAATTAGACAGTTTACAATAACAATAAAATTATATAGATCAGATATATAATCTCCACCTAAATGGAAAATTGCAATGTGTTACACTTATATAATATGAGTCCTCAGAGTAGGAACTGAAGCAAGACCCTCCTTAGATAGTTAATATTGTATCTCTAAATATTATAATCTAATGTAATCTGATAATGGTATCATAATCTGATGGTAATATCCTAGACATTATAATCTAATAATAATATTGTTATCATAATTTAATAGTAATGCCATAACCTAATAATATAGTTTAATAGTGTTTCATCTCCTATTTTTGGAATATCTTTATCATTCTCTAACTATTATTTTAGTTAATTTTTACTATTTAATAATAATGTTATATTCTAATAGTAATGAAGAAATTACAGTCTAATGGTGACTTTATAATCTAATAATAATAATTTTTTTGACTATCTATAGTTTTTTTATTATTAAGAAACTATCTTTATGTTAACTTAATTCTGTAATCTTTTTATTATCAAAGAATTATCCATATATTTACATTGTTCTGTTATTCTGTAGTTTTTTTTATTACTACAGAATTATGCATGTATTTATTTAACTTTGTATTTTTTTTATTGCTAAGATCTTAGGTTGATATTAGCACTATTCTAATTACTTTTAATTGCCAAAGTATTTATTTATATTTAAAGATAATGCTATAATTATTTTTTTAAATCTGCAATATTATGAAATTTTGAATTGAATTGCACATAGTAATTTGCAATTAATAATAAATGAAAATTTTGTAATTTCATATCAATTTAGCTAACTTATTCTAGATATGCACACTAATTAGTTCTAGCTGAATTTTTTATGAAAACTTTATGCAATTATTAAGAAGAAAGCTTTAAAAATAATAGAAGTCCCTTTTCAGTAAACCAAATTTTCTTTATTCTTATTTTGCCAAACTTCTCTAATACTACAAACTTTTAAAAATATGCTCTTATATCTTAATTAGTATAGCTAACAATACTGAGTTTATTCTAAATTACCACTATATTATTTTCTAAATATAAAAGCAAATTAAATATCTTCTCAAATAAAATATTTATAAAAGCTTTATTGCTTTGATATTTTATTGCTAAAACAGAATTGCCATCAATGTTGAGATTTTCCTATATCAGTATTAAATTTCTAACCAATTTAACAATAACTCATACAGTACATACAACTTAATCCCAACAAAAAAATTTTTAAGCAACCAAATTTTTTATATTATATAATACTTAAACTTATAATTTTATTGGTCAGATTTATATAATTTAATTCGTGATCTGTGTAATGATCGGAGCACGTGGTCGAAATTTAATAGTAAATCGCGGGGTTAATAACAAATAGTAAAAATGAAGATTTTTCAAATCTCCNTTTCTTTACTAATTAGCTTCTCATGTCTTTTAAAAAACAAACAATACAACTTCTTTCTTCGGGTAGTCTCATACCAACACTTCATTATGGTGTATATTCAGTAAATTGGTGGACTTTTATTAATAGAAAAATTCTCAACGAAGAGAAACAAATATGTATACCTATAAGCAGTGGTGGGTTTTGGACTTGTCCAATTGCTTTTTTCA